>PVLA01002396.1:0-272392 GCA_004027455.1 Hydrochoerus hydrochaeris | reverse complement strand
GCTGACTCCATAGGGGAGGGCAGCTGTGATGAGACAGGTGGCGGGGGGGGGGGTGGCGCTTCAGTCCATCCTACCAGAATCTGCCACAATGGCGTTTGTGGATGTATAAACAATGTGACTGGGTGCAGAAGCCAGCAGGACATATCCCTACAACCCATCTCAGTGTTGGGATTGTCCTGGCCACATCCATGCTCTTGAACCTAGAAGGGCCCATCCAGGTTCTAGGCTCTAGAGGTTTCCAGGCTTGCAGCCAAGTCCAGCCCCATCTCATTTTCCCCAAAGCCTCCAGGGCAAAACTAGTGACTGTGAGGCAGGGTAGGGTACTTTCCTGGTCCTTCTCTGTCCTCACATTCTTTCAGTAGAACAGCTCGGCAAGCACAGGCAGATACAGCTTGCCTGGGGCCCCAGTCAGGAGCACCTTCAGATTCCAGGGTGGTTGTCATTCCAGAGCCACATGGTGACCACCACGGTCCCCACCCATGCTGGATAGTGTGACCCTCAGGCCCCAGATACTACACACACTGAGGCCTCATGAGCTCACAAATATAGCAATAAGTCTTCCCAGGAATGGAGGGACATCTGATCTCCGTCCAAACCCATCTACAGGGTAGCATAACTCTGGAGTGACAGCAGGAACCCCTGAGGCAAGTAGCCCCAGAGCACCCAAACCCCCACATCTGTGCCTTCTCTGAAACTCTCGACTGTGCAGGACTGTGTGGAAGAAGCCCTGGCTGGTGGAGGCTCTAGGTAGGTTCAAGATCAGGGCCTGGCTGGCTTGAGGTGGGCACCCCCTGGGGGCTCTTGGTACTCGTCAGGCCCGGGTCTCATCAGCTTCTCAATCCGCTGGTCCTTCAGCTGTACCAGGTTCTCCAGCCTCACCACCTTCATCTGCAAAATCTGCAAAAAACCACACAGGTTTGAAGAACTGCTCAGCAGACCAAGCAAAGTTACCCCCTGAGCCTACAGGCAGTTCGTCACTGCATCCACAGCCAGAACTCACGCCCAAATCCTGACCACCTTCTGGGTGTCCCTCGCTCAGTGATAAATGAGAAAGGGCAGGGAGGCTGAGGCTGTGCAGTGTGATGCTCTCTCCCCTGCACGTCTTTTTGACCCCAGCTTGTGTATCTCACTAATAGTTAGGCAAGAGGCACTCAATCGTTTCAACCCCTAAATGGCAGGTTGAGCCTTTCTTCTCTGGGTCTCATGACATGAGATGGTTATGATTCACTTAGAGCACGAGGGCCAGATCCACAGTTGGGACATCAATGGGCCATGGATGACTGTGGAGCCAAGCAGCTTCATTTCTTCTTCTAGCTTCCTCTTGGCTGGCATTTGGCAAACCCAAAGTCACACAATGATACCACTTTCCTGTATTCTCAAGAAGACAACGCATCAAGATTTTGATGCCCATTCAGCCATTTCTGGCAGGCCCTTTGACCCTGAGGTCCATGCAGCATGCACTGCCTGCTCACTCACCCTGTCGAGGCAGGGGGGCAAGAACTGGTAAAGGACATCATGCACCCAAGACTCTCAATGCCTCGGGGGACAGAGCAAGAGGCATGTGTCATGGAAAACCAGGGTACCTCACAAACCCAGGTGTGTCCCACAGAACCAGGTGAACCCCACACATGAGAGCTCTTGAAGAGCCCCAGGCTGAGTGGTGCTGCCCAAGACCCAGGACTCTGGCTGAGCAACCTCCCCACAATCCCGTGGGAATGGAGAGGGGCAGGCAGGAAACTCTCCAGCCAGTAGCTCCACCCCATTCACTTCCCAGTGCTTGCCCAGAAGAGAGTACCATCTGCTCCTGCACCTGGGCTCCGGGCCGTACAGCCAGCACTCATAGTTAGCTGTGCCTGTGCCTTGTCTGCGGCCCTGGCATGTGGCCCTATGATTGATAAGCCAGCAAGGCAGTGAGTATGTGGTGGAGGACACACATAGCCTTTTCTCTGCTTCTGGATATAACTGAAATATTCCACGTACTGTTTTCTAAATAATAAACTATACATTTACTGTAACCTGTGCCTCCTCTTCCCCATCGTCAAAGGCACTGTGGGGCGGTTGCTCAGCAAAGTCCTGGGAAGCACCACTAAAGGAGCACTCGTATTCGGGGCACACCTGGTTCAGCTTGCTACCCACCACCAAATCCCATACTGGAGCCAGAACCACAGGAGCTCAGCTGAGAGCTGGACTGTGGCTGCTGAAAGAGGGCTGGAGAAAGCAAGAGCAGAGAGGTTTTTTGCATCCCCTGTTCGGTAGCTCACAGGGTATCCAAGCAGAAAGTATACCAGTCTGGCCATACCTGAACTGTCTGCTGCAGAATGGCTAACGCCCGCTCCCTGTCCTCCAGCAGCTGCTGGACCCTGGTTAGGTGCTCCCAGGCCTCTTTGGCTGGGCCTCCACTGAAAGAGAGATACCAGCCTTTAGTCTGTCAGGCAGAGAATAGAGACTATGGGTGAAAGGGGAGCCGAGACAGCCCACCATCCACAAGCAGAGCAGTCCATCTTCTCCAAAGCTCTCTGGTGTTGAAGAGTCTTCACACTGGAGGAATCTGGTGAATCTGGCAGGCCTGTATGACAAATGGACACCATCACCTACCTCTGAGAGGCACTTATGTGGCAGAAGCACACGTAGGTGGGGGTGGGGGTTGGCTTACATAGGTTGAGCAGACTCAAATGTCACTGCATACCTGAGTGGTCCCAGCCAGATATCAGGGCCCCTTAGAACAGCCCTGGATGCTCTGAACAGTGTCTCCATTTGGAGATACAAGGACCCAGGGGGACAGTGCCATCTTGATGTTGGTGCAGCCAGGGAGCCCATGTACCTTCCTCAGAGGCTGGCTAGGTCACTGGGTCCTGTGTGCACTTGAGCACCTGCTGTCCTTTGCAGGTGAGTGAATCTACAGGCATCACATGTTGAATCCATGTGGTAATATAGTGATGACCCTCACATATGGCCTGAAGTGGCTCTGATGGGCTGAATTTGTCCACACCAGGGATTTGGAGCCTACCAGTACATGTGTGGGTAGGCAGCTCCACCCAATGTTGGTCAGCATTCACACTGGAGAGTCGTGGATCCTGCGGATTTGAAAGGTTGAGAAGGAAGGTGTAGTGGGAGTAAACATGTCTGCCTATACTTCCCAGGGATCACTAGGAGTAGGGAGAGTGGTCAGCAAGCAAACTAGAGAAGGTGGTGCAGGGCCTGGGTTAGTACGGTTGGGACTGCAGAAGAGTTTTCATTGCCCGAGGCAGGCAGGTCAGGATGAGAAGGGGCAAGGTCCTTGGGAGGCCTGGCCAGCGGGTCAGTCAGGGATTCCAGCATGGACACGCATGTAGTCTAGACTACAGGGTTGTGGGGAGCAGGGATTTTACTGTCACTGATTTCTTATTTTCTCATAGGCAGATGACTTGACTGTACAAATGGGCACTGACGCAGCAGGTTCTCAAACTCTATGACTTCCACAGACACGTACAGTTGAGTTAGGTGAGCCTGCGTGAACAGCACCAGTCTCCATCTTCTCTCTCAGTGCACAAAGGATGGGCTCGATGGCCCCGGGCACGCTGGCCACCACGTTGCGGATATCAGCCTCTGAGACACAGAAGTGCAGCCTGTGAAAGACTTTCCTGCAAAGAAAGCAGGCATACACCCTCAGAGCAGTGCCCCAAATGGTAAGGCCATGGGCCACATCTTTGGGTCACAGGACAGTGCTCAATTTCCTCAGACTAGGGTCCTTTCTTGTCCTGTACCCCAGAGGCCTCTCATTTCAGTGTCCCATCAGAGGATCACAGAAAGATCAGACCCCTATACCATCAAGCCAAGTGTCTCAGGGACTCTGCAATGGTCCTCATCTCTCGGCCAGCAGCTTCCCTTTGCCCTGTGAGAAATCCCGCTGGCCCATGCTCTAAGCACCCAGAGTCTGACCTTTTCTAACTTCCATCAACACCTGACTGCAGTTGTCCCCGCTCCACTCTCTCTGCTTCTCTCCATGCCCCTATCCACTCCCAACCCTCTGAAAGTCGAGCTCCATCAGCTTTGCCCAGGCCTCAGTCCTGCAGTGTTCCTAACACAACCTAGGTTGGAGGGCCCATCCTCAGTGTGGCCTCCAGGCTTCTTGGTCCTGCACCGAGGGCTCTGGGGTTCTTCCCTATAGCTCCCCAGCATTCACTCTCCCCATCCCTGTATCATTCTCCTGACTCCTTAGGGTCCTCTCTGGTTCCCCTACTTCCCACATGTCTGCCCTGTCACTTATAGGTTGCTCTTCATATCACTTATCAGACCTGACGCTGGTTTTTTTGTTTTGTTTTGTTTTGTTTTGATCTTTTTGAGACAGGGTCTCGCTATGCAGTTCAGGCTGGCCTTGAGCTCACTTTGTAGCCCAGGCTGGTCTCGATCTTGCAACGATCCTCCTGTCTCAGCCTCCCAAGTGCTGGGATTACAGGCATGAGCCACCACGCCCAGCTCCTGACACTGTTTATATTCTGTTACTTGCTCTTCTAACCACACAGATTCACTCCACAAAGGTAAGAACCAGTCCACTGTGAGTCTTCTCTGTTGGAATAAAGCCTGACTCCCTCTCCTAAATGAGTGAGAGATTGGGGAACGGACCTACACTGACAGGCTGTCCTGGTACCAAGCCCCAACCTTGCCTGTTGAGAAGGCTCCAGTTGCTGAGCTTCTGGTCCGTGTTGCACGCAGGGATGTAGCTGTGCAGGTCCACAAGGCGTGGATGAAAGTGCTTCACAATCTCTGCCACCAGCACTGTGGGAGGGGAAGCTGAGCCTGGCCTGTCCAACTAAGTCCCCCCTCTGCCCGCTGTCGCCCCTGGCTTCCTGCAGTACACACGAAGGAGGTACAGCAGGTCCCTGGGATGCAAGGCTCCGCACTCAGACCTCGGGAGAGACCAAGTCCTAGAAGCAGCGGGTGCAGGAGTGCCAGGCCATATCTGCCATTACTTTCCCCCAGCGAGGGGGACCAGATCTAAGAGGACCCCTTACTCCCTGAGCCCTCCTTGTCCAGTGCCCCGCAGCCTCCCCACTCGCGCAGCCACCCATCCCAGAGCGCCCTTCCCGAACTGGCAAGGCTCGCACCCCCGTCGCTGAAGTCCCGAGCCAGGTGCCGTTTAGAGCGGCTGAGCGGGAGCCTGTCCAACCAGGCACGGAGGCCGTGCAGCAGTGGCGGAGAGGGAGCAGCGGGGATCAGCCTGGAGGAGCCCGGCATGGCTAGAGGTGTGCCGGGCGTTGCTGGGAGACCGGGGCCGGAAGGGGCGGGGTGCGGCGCAGCGATTGGCGTAGGGATCGTAGGGGCGGGGCAAGAACGGCAAAGCCCCCGTCCAGTTTTTTGAGTGTGATTGGCTCTCCTGCTTGTCAGTGGACGGACCTGTTTAATTAAAGAGGGAGATGCTTACTAAAATCCAGAGAAAGGAAGGTAAAAGTTTGATCGATATAATAAGAATCTCTTGCTCTTTACAACGTGGTCCATAGTTTACTGATAAAATACAAGGTTTATTATTAAGGGATTTCATCCCTTGAGATTTCGGACCCGTCAGCCATCTGCCCTGCCC
The DNA here is from genome assembly GCA_004027455.1 of Hydrochoerus hydrochaeris. Classification (NCBI taxonomy): domain Eukaryota; kingdom Metazoa; phylum Chordata; class Mammalia; order Rodentia; family Hydrochaeridae; genus Hydrochoerus; species Hydrochoerus hydrochaeris. Next base: position 266,835 of record PVLA01002396.1, on the reverse strand, counting down.
CCAAGATGCCAACGATTCCGGAAAAGCAGACGTTTCTTCTTAAATCACGTGTTTGGTGGAGTCGATGCAGATACAATTCACTTATTGACATCCTCTCTGCAGGAAGCCACCAGCGCAATCCCGAGAGCAGGTGCGGTGGTGGCTGGAAAGAAAACTCTGGGCTGCCTGACCTCGGGTCGGTCCGGAGGCAATAGGTGTCACACATAGGCACTGCAGGTGATCACAATCCCAGCCTAACCATTGCAGACACAGCAAGCTGAGCATGGCCCACACAGGTGAGAAAGAGCTGGTCTTGAGTGGAAGTCTTGGCCCAGCTGGACAGCAGGAACATCTGTCTGATGCAGTTCTGAGGAGGAGCAGCTGAAGGTCCCACCCTGAGTCCTGAGCTCAGAGGTTCTGGTGGCAACTATGGGATGCTGAGGAACGTGGCCACAGGACCACTCTGGGGCTCCCCCAAACTTCCCTGAGTTCACAGATGCCCGCTGTGGTGCCCTGCCCAATCACCTTCTTTGGACTGGGGCTTCAGGGCAACCTTTGGGCCATCAAGTCCCTTGGAGGAGAAAAAGAGAATTGATGTTAAACGTTATCTACTACAAAGGGCACAACTGAATATTCCCATTTATATATCTTAAAATTTAGACTCTTGGTTTACCCAATAATCATTGTTTACCCATAGTCATTACCCAATAATCAATGATTATAGCTGTGATGGCCACTAACTTAATAGCTAACACTACATAAATTTTATTATTTATTCTAGAGGAGAAAACGGTAAAACTGACTGTGGAAGTAACAATCACTGAAAAATTCTCTGACAGACTATAAAGTAAACATTAAAATGAATCTAGAATCGATAAGTTTTTCTTTTTGTTTTCTTCAGATAACCATCAAAGTTTACCAGCCAATAATCTAAAGAAATCTCAGAGACATGCCAGGGCAGTGCTACAGGCATCTAAATGGGGTAGTCCCTGCAGAGGTAGACCCCATGTGGGAGAGGGACTCACCTGAGTCATTCCAGATGTGATCTCTTAAACTCATGGCTTGGCTGGTGGCTTTGGGGGTGCAGAGGTTGGCTTGACGGCCTGGGAGGGAGCATACATGGCTGAAGGAAAGCACTACCTAGGTGGGCCAGGCCCTGCCCAGGGTTTTATCTCCCCAAGGCTCTGCACCACTCTAGACAATGGCAGGCTTCTGCCTTCTCTGAGCTCTCAGCAGAAAAACCCTCCAGAGCTGCTCCTTCCCAAAGGATAAACCAGGTGTGGTGGTATACACTTGTGACCCTAGCACTCTGGAGGCTGAGGAAGGAGGCTCATTTTTTGGAGGCCAATCTGAGCTCCAAAGTGAACTCAAGACCACCATGGAATACAGAGTGAGACCCTTCCTCAAAAAACAACAAAAACTTGGCAGAGCTCCTCTTCCTTAGCTGACTGCCCAATCCCATCTCACAGCCTCAAAAACACTTCTCTGAGCAGCGTGTGGTGGCTCATGCCTGTAATCCTAGCACTGGGGAGTCTGAGGCAGGAAGAACATTTTGAGTCCGAGGTCAACCTGAACTATATAATGAGAACCTTTTTCAAAAAACAAAAATAAATGAACAATATCCTAAAAGCTTTTTTTGTTGTTGTTTTGTTTTTCTTATAATAGGGGATTGAAACCATCTCCTTCACACTAAGCTACATCCTCACCCCCTTTTTAAATTTTTGAGACAAGGTCTCACTAACTCACTAAGTTGCCCAAGTGGGGCTTGAATTAGATCCTCCTGCCTTAGGTTCCCAGAGTGTTGGGATTACAGGTGAAAGGTCCTTAAATTGCCTGGATGCGGGTCTTTCTTAGAGGGACACTGGATAAAGTTTTGAACCAGCACTTCCAAAGTGCAAGATGACCACGAGCCATTCAGGGCCCCAAAGAGGTGGGCAGGCCTGACCAGCTGCAGACTGGTTAAGTAGGGGCAGGTGCGGCCAAGGCTGTGCATGTGCTAACACAAGAGTGTCAGGGTGGGGGCTGCAGGGACTTGGCTACTTTGGCTTTTCTGTAAATCTAAAATTTTGTCAAAGTTAACATGAACATCCACAAGCACCTCTCTGCCTAGGGCAGGGCAAGAGATGGATGTTCATTCTTCAGTATCAGAGAAGCCACCTTTGGAGAAATTTCCTCAAGCCCTACCACTTTGTGGCCTTTGGGTCCCCTAAATGACTACCACAGTGGTAGATAAAGGAAGATGCCCAGCTGACCTGCACAGGCTGGGGCTCAGAGCTTATGCTAGACATGCAAGAGAAAGCCAATGCCCATCCTGTTGCCTGGAGTTTGCCCAACCATGGATGGAGGTGTGTAGTACTTGTCCGCCAGTCCAGATATGGCCCCAGAGTGACTGTTCTGGACCCCACCCTTTCCTGTGGGCTTCCAGAGGAAGATTATCTGGGATTGAGAGACAGGGGCCTAGGGGGAGGGGCCCCTAGGGTGTGGGGTCTTGTCCCCAGTATGCACTCCCTACCCCCGAAGGGCCCCCACCCATGGTTGCCTCAGACAGAGGCCTGGAAATTAAGCTTAGCTTACAAGACTCCAGTGAGTCACACTATGAGAGCCCTTTTCAGATCCCAAAAGTCTCCTTCCCAAGGGAAGCATCAGCCTCATGAGTCTGGTGGGGTGGTGGCTATTCCTGGGCAGGCCTGTAGGCTTGCAGGAAGGAGGCCACCCTCAGGGCTGAGTTTGCTTACCTGCTTGGGCTTCAGCTTTGGGAGAGGCTTGGTGGGTGGAGCAGGTCTGAGCTGATGGGGAAGGAGAAAGATTCAGAATCCTGTAGACTATCCTTGCTTTACCCCAAATCTGAAGAACCCACTGTGCCCTTGCCCTCCCATAACCTTGCTGAATTTAAGGTTTAGTGATGTCCTGGAGAGACCAGGCTAACCTGTCTTCCCTATGGAGTGGCAGCTTCCCAGGACCCAGGATCACAGAATCCAGTGTTCAGGCCCTTGGCCCTAGAACACCTGGCCATGCAACCTAAGGCTGCTCACCTGTTCTGATGCCTGCTGGGTGTAGACAGGAACTGGGACAGGTGGACTGCACTTGATGACTGGAGGCTGCAGGGGAGAATGTTCTCATGAGGCTGGGCTAAAGCTCCTATGCCCCTGTCCTTCCCCACCCCACACTGGGTGCAGGAACTGAAGTTTGTGCAGCATCCACACCAAGGTAGGGGACCAAACCTTCCTGGCTAGGGGTGTGCCAGGGCCCAAGCCCAGACACATAACCATTGCTTTCTCTCAGCCATGTGGGTGCATGTGTCAGAGCTGGGAGGATGACAAGGGTGTCTTCCCCTTAGAGTCACATGCTAAGAACCCTCAGAGCCACAAGTCAAGTTCATACTCCCATGCAGGTTCCCAGAAGGCAGCTCTTAACTCTCAGTCCCCATCATGGGGTGCACACGGCAGGGAACATAGATTAATTTACACTAAAGCGTCTGGACCATATCCTGGGACAGAAGAATGGAACCCTAATGACCCTGCCACTTCAGCCCCATGAACCTGTCAGAGGACAGTGCTTACAGGTGGGGGTGGCCTTTTGGGGACCAATGTTGGCTTGGGGAGCTGGGTAGTTTGGGTGGTCGAGATCAGTGCTGGGGGATTCGGAGTCTTGCTCTTGGTTGGCAAACTGCTACGTTCCTCATGGAACAGTGGGTTGGAGAGCCCCAAGGTGATCTTGGATGTCAAGCCCCTGCAGAAAAGAGGTGACGACATAGTCAGCATCTGGGCCATGGACTTTGGGTCTCCTATTTTAGCCTCTGTGATTGGAGCCCAGTGGATCCCATGAAACCCCTGAGCCTCCAGCCTTGGCCCACCAATATGTGGGGAGACTAAGTTGCTCAGTCTCTCTGTCTAGGCCAGATGCATGAAGCAGTGGCTTTTCTTCCTCAAACAGTAGCACAGACCATTTCCCAATAGCACAGGAAGGTGTGCATCCCACACACAGATGTGTCACAACCAGTATGTCCTCACCTTCTCTTAACATGGCACCATGCTTTTCGGTAGATAATGACACCTGCCACGATGACCAGCACAGCTGACAGGAGTATCAGGATCACCAACACTATAACTGGGAGTCCCCCGGATGCTGTGGGACACACAGCCACATGTCAGCTGGGTCTGCGTGCTAGCTGAGTGGAGGTTGGGACTGGGGATGGTTCTTCAGAGATGAAGCCTTTTTGCTCCCTGGGCTATGCCCTTTGTCCCTGGGGGATCCTGCCCATGCCCCACACATGGCTAAAAACTAGAGGACCTCCCAGAGGAGGGCCCAGTACATTACACCAGTGCTCCCTGCTCTCCAGAAATGAGTTGGAAGACATAATGGTGAGGGGCCTCTGATGCACAGGGTCATGGATGTGGCCAAGCCAGACCCTCGAGGCCACAGTGCTGTGGACAGCCACATGGTTAGGAGCCACTGGGGAGGAAGACACTGTGGCAGTGAGTAATCTGGGTTCCTGGGCCACAGAGGGACTAGAGGACTTGGACTGAAGACTACCAGTCTCACTCTGGGCTGGGCACTGACCTTAATCTTCTCTAGGAGGTAGGGACATGGGCTCCCTCCTGGTTATCCTTGTATTAGGTGCCCAGGGCTGCAAACGATCCCCTGAATGTCAGCTCTTGTGGTGTCAGGCATAGGCTCTAAACTTGGACCTGGATGCATCATGGCTCTGCACACTTGGGCAATGAGGGCCTTAGAAGGTCCAGGATATCCAGGCCCTGCTTACCTTTGTACGCATCTGTCAGCAGCTCTGCACAGTGAGGAGGGGCCCAGCCTGCGTGGCAGTGACACTCACTCTTATGGTTGCATACCTGGAGAGATGGCCAGACTTCAGAGACAGGAACCCGGGGAGTAGTGGCTACATTTGGAGCACAGGGATCCTAGGCCAGCCTAGCACATGGACGGCCCTCTGCATCCCCATTCTTGACTGCCCTGGGCTCTCCTTAGTGCCCAATAATCACAGTCTCATCTCCATAAGACATCTGCCCCAGCCTCTGGCCCAAGTGGGGCATGTAGAGACTCACACTGACATGACATGCAGGGATGCTGTGAGCCTCTCCTTCTCTATCCAAGCCTATCACTGCCAGTGGCTTCCATCTGACACAAAAGCAGTATCAATAGCCTCAGCTCTGGGGATAAAAGGAAGGGGCACACTGTCCCTGGAGGGCATACTTACCCCATGGTTGTGGCATTTGGCAGAGCAATTCTTGGATCTGTAGACCTGGAGGTCCTGGCAGTGCCCTTTCCAACAAACCTGGAGGGCAGAGGGGGTCTCTCAGACAGCTAGTCTGGAACTCCTGTCCTTACCCTGCCCTCAACACTCAACGGGCAAGCTCAGGGTAGGGAGCATTCAGGATAACCATGCCCTTGATCAACTGCCAGCTCGCTTTGGTCATGAGGGCAGAGCTAGGCTGGCCAACCCAGTCCCTCTAGGTATACAGCAGAATCCAAACTATTAACTGGGACAAGATGTCTTGACTTCCACTGCCCGTTTTCTCAGTTTTAACTAAAAGTGTGAAGACTTCATTTATACACCTCAGCTAGGACACTACTTTGGGGGTACTACTGGGCTCCCGAATCCCTGGCTGCCCAGCTTAGCTCACCTTCCCATCATCGCATTTGGTGCCCTCAAGCACCTGCTCGTAGGCAGCGGTGTTGCTGTCCAGGTTGAGAGCTTGGCAATGGCCCTGGTTGGAGGTAAAGGTGCAGGAGAAACGCTCCATGGGTTTCTGTCCCCCTTCGCAGTACAGGATACCACATCTAGTTGGTAGAGAGAAGGCAGGCTGGTCCCAGCTGTGCTGGGCACCTGTTCAGGGGACCTGGATTTTGCAGGAGACGGGCCTAGGGCTCTCCTCTCCTCTCTCCCACAAGGAAGACATGCTCAAGCTAGGGTTCTGGAGGGCAGGATGGGCCACCAGAAAGCCACAGGATTGGATTCTTCTGTGAGAAAGGCTTTCTGTACTAGTCTTACCACTGGGAACAACCCACATCCTGGATCCAGGACAGTGTGGTCTTGGATATTCACCTGTTCATGCTAAGGGAGGTTCTGCCACTGCAATCTGGCAAGAGGTTGATTGTGAAGCAGGCATCTCTGGCAGGCCATGCAACTGTAGGGCCAGAAGAATTAGCCAGGCTGAGGCCCATGGCCAACAACTGGCCCTATGTCCCATGCTCATGCCTGCCTCACCTGACCCCCACAATTCCTTGCACCGATGGGTCATGGTGGGGCAGTTCCCATTAAAGCAGTAGCCTCCCTGGCAGGGTGTCCCATTCTCCTGAAAGGCATCCTCAGGGCACGTCGGATGCTGGCCATCACAGAACTCCTCCAAGTCACAGCCATCCTTTGCACGACGGCATAGTTCACCAGCTGGCTTCATCTGGCGCCATAGAGAAAGTCACCATGGGACAGGCCCAAGAACTGCTCTCTCTGGCTTCAACAGCCCATCTCAGTTCCTAGGACTCTCCTGGACAGGCCTGGCTTACCTTACACTCATGGCAGCATTCACCATGCGCACAGTCAGCCCCTTTAGTCAGCTGGCAGGTAGTGGCATTGCAGCAGCGGTTCCGACAGTCCTGCGGGACAACACCCTGAGCAGCTGTATCTGGGGCCAGTGCCAGTTCCAGGGCAGACCAGCCCCTACTGGTCACCCAGAGACTCAGCAGCCCCTATGTCCCTTCCCTTACGGGTCACAGCAGGAGTATCAAAGGAGAACAGGAGTGACTCTTAATGCCCAGGGTCCACTGTGCCATGGTGCATGGTGTGCCTAGGCTGGGTGGTCATTTTATACTGCAGAGGCAGAGGTGCAGCCCCTATGCAGGGGCAGTAGAGAGAGGGCCAGGGTGGCACATACCTGGGGGCTGCCACAGTCACACTGTTCTCCAGGCTCCACAAACAGGTTCCCACACACGGGGCCTCCCACCAGCCGGTCTACGTCAGGAGGATTGGCCAAGCAGTCCACGTCAGGCCTCTTTATAAATGTCTCCAGATCAGCCTGGCTGCACTTGCTGAACATCCTAGGGAACTTAGACCTGCGGTAGGGGTATTGTGGTCAGGGGCAGTGTGCAGCACTGCCCCTTCCGGTCTGCTATGCCCCATGAAGTCTCACCCAATGCTGCTTGACATGATGCAGCCGCCACCTTCCTGTGGCACAGGACAGTAGCACCCCTGGATGGTTTCATCGTGTCTCATGCCCAGGTTGTGGCCTAGCTCATGTGCCATGGTGGACGCCACGCCGACAGGGTTCTGACTGTGGTCCTGCGGGAGGGCTGGGTTCGCTGAGAATGCCCCTCAGCCTGTCTACCCATGCCCCCTGCCTTTGCCTTAGCACCCAGAGGCTTAGTACTGCTTCCTGCCAACATCTTAAAAGAAGACATCAGGAAACAACATCATCTCAGAGGAGGCAGCCAATCGGCTGCTTCAGGGAGCATGGTCGAAGCCCTGCTGTGTCCAGCTCAGGCTCCAAGCCCAGTTGCCCAGCTGTAGGTATGGCAAACCCAGGCAGGGGTTTCCTTTACCTGGTTCACAGCCCCTGAATGCCAGGAGCACAGAGCAGACACCTTAGCTAGTCCCACGGTGGACCCAATGAAGTCGACATGCCTAGAAAGGCGCATGACACGGACATGAGGGCACAATTTCCCAGCCCCTCCTCATTCCCACAATTCTCTGCCTGGGCACCCTGCCCTAGAGGCCAGGCTGGACAGAGGCTATGTGACCAACTGGGGCTCAGCTGTTCACTGCAGTGGGTGTGGTAGGTGCACCCTCTCACGTGATAAGCTGCACATTGTCGTGGCCGTGTCCTGTTAGGGCCCGTGCCCTCCAGGAGAGGAAGTTGTCCAGTGTGACATTGGCGTGGGGGCTTATGTAGATCTTGTCCTGGGTCCAGATCTCTAGGCCCACCAGAACCACACGGAAATTGAATTCCTGATAAAGCTACAGAGAAAAAATTCCCTGGGTCAGGTCAGGTTGGCTGAAGTAGGGTGGGTGGGAAGCAGAGGTCACATCCCTTCTGCTGCTAGGAGCCCTGGGCATGGGTACTGGCCAAGTCCTTAGCTTAGCTCAGGGCCCTAAAGCTTCCCCTCTCCCACCCACTCCCAGCCTACATAACCATGCCTCTTTTCCAGGTGCCCAAGTGCCTTGGCAGCCAGAGTACTGCCTGCCTCCAAATGGACCCCTGCTGCTGAGGGGTCCTAGCAGCCACTACAGGGAAGACCCTGGCAGCTCTTGAGGAGACCCCCCTGGGTAAATGCATCCCTACCTTGTCCACGTGGTTCACCACTTCCAGAACCCGCCTGCGAACAGCCTCTCTGCTCCCCAAGTACCGGAACTGGGGATACAATACCCTTAGGCTGGTACCTGGCACCCCAGGCCTGGCCCACCTGGCCCGTTCTCCCTCCTTGTGCCCTCCACCCACCTCTTTGCTGTCGGTGACCACATATAGCTCCACATAATGGGTCTTTTGGGATAGCGGTGAATTCTGCAGAAGAGACAAGTTAACCTTTCCAGCCACGGCCTGTCCTGGGCCCAGCCACCCTACAGTGTTGGGAGGAACTGTCCAGGCAGCTGCAGCATTAAGTTAGGCCCACCTGCCTGGGTACAGTGTTGGGATGGCTCTGGAGCTGCAGAGAGCAACTTCCAGGCCCAAACAGGTGGACCACAGTGGGGCTGGCCACACAGGGCATGTAGCTGCTCACCCAGGGCTGATGTTTAAAAGTTGCCAAGAATCGAGGTCCCAGGATGTTCTCCACCTCAATGTCGCTGACCCCACAGGTCCCAGTCTTCTGCTGCAGGTGCTTGGCCTGGTATACGGCATGTTGCCCCTCCTCACCACTCTTATCCAGAGGCTCGATCAGATGGGTGGCAGCACCCACCCGGAAGAAACCCCTGAAGGAGAGAAAGGTGAACAGCAACTTTACAGGCCTGTCCCCTCTGCTTATCTGGGAGGACAGGGGCTCCAATCTGGTGCCCACAGGTTTCTCTATATTGCAGTCAGTGACACTCTCCCAGGTGACACACAGGCCCAGGGCACAGGAGGCAGGAGGGTGTGTGTAGGAGTGGGCACCTTGGGTTTGGCACTGGCAACTTCTTACAGGAGCCCTGAGTAAACGTCTTTGAAGAAAGGCATGTCTCCAAGACTAACTTTAAAGCCTTTCTTCTGTTTGGGTTCCCCCTTCTGTAAAGCACACACCTGAGACCACTGCAGGTGCTAAGGCTGGCGGCAGAGCCCTGGTGCCCCTCCACGTGGCCCTGGTAGAGACAGTGGTCCTACAGAAGAAACATGAAGGGTCACTGGCCCTGCTCCTATGGGCCCTCAACCCCGAAGGACTGACTTGGCCTTGGCCATTACCTGCCCAGGCAGCTGCTCTGTCACCTCAGAGCCATCAGCAGCTGAGTAGGTCTCTGTGTAGCTGGAACCCAGCAGGTCCCTGGAAAAGAACCACTGGAGTTGTCTGGGCCACTTCACCCCAGCCTCCTACCAGGGGCAGTTAGGCCAGGAGCTGGCTGCCCAGGGCACAAGTGCTGGAGCCTCCACTGCTGGCTCAGCCAGGGACCAACCTGAGGGGCCAGCCTTGTGCTCACCTGTTCTTCCGCAGGTGCAGAATGAAAGTGTGCTTTCCAGTTCCTAGGACGTAGCTCACCTTCTCTGGGTACAGGCCCTGGGTGAGGCATCCTGGGTAAGTGACCTCCAGCTTAGGCCAGCCCAGGATCTCCCTAGAAACCCTCTCTAGGGGACTCTCAGGGCTCATTAGACTCAAGCAGGCTAAAAGGTAGCTGAGGCCAGACTGGGTTGTTCTGGAGCAGGTAGAAGGTGTCCTTCTTCAAGGTGGGCAAGAAAGACACAGGGATGCTCCATCACCCAGGCCCTCATTTTTCCCATCTGTACACACACGTGCACATGCACACACACACACACACACACACACACACACACACACACAGAGAGAGAGAGACAGACAGAGAGAGAGAGAGAGAGAGAGAGAGAGAGAGAGAGAGAGAGAGAGAGAAACAATAATGTCCATTCCTAGAGGAAGCAGAGTAGGGATGGGAGATTCTCTGGACACCAGAGCAAGGATGGGGTTAAGACAGGGCCCCTCCCTGGAAACACTCATGTGTACCTCACACACGCATCATACCTATAGACACACATATGCATACCACCCACTGGACTTTCAGGAATCTTCTTGGGCAGCTTATAGGACAGTTCTCAGATTTCAACCCAGGGGAATCCCAGCCCAGCTCAGAGCCCAAAAAGGTGTGTCACTGTATAGTAACACCCTGCAGTGAGCCATCCCGCTACTCAAGAGGAATTTGGTCGGTCAGCTAAGCCAAGTGAAACTTGGGAGTGGCCTGACACAGTACAAACTACCAGGGACCTCTTGAGACTAGGTTGGAAAGACTCCTGAGGAAAGTGGGTAGTGAGTCCCAGTGCCTACCCAGGAAGCCCCAGGCTCTGCCCAGGGTAGGGCAGGAGAAAGTAAGAAGATGAACGTAGGAAGGAGGGTCCTACAGTGAAGCCAGGAAGACTCACAGATCCAAATGGGCTGCAAGTCCTTCAGGGTCCACCTGCAAACCCCAAGGCTGTGCAGGCAGCCCCTCCAACTGTGAGCACAGAAACAGGTTCTGAGGGGGCAGTCTCATGAATGGGCAGTAGAGACTTACCCAATGGGAGGGCAAGGCTCGCCGGGTACGGGGTCCAGGCAGGCGCTTGGGCCACACTACCTCATACTGGTCTACAGGAGGCAGGGGGTTGCTGAGGGCAATAACTGCAGAAGAGAGGGGGTGAATGGGTACAGGGAGGGCCCCTCCTGCCTGGGTGACTTTCCAAGCCTGGTGTGGGACTGCCTATGGAGATCACCAGATGGCTAAGGACCCAGCAATGGTAAGATCTGGCCCTGTGCCTAAAAAATCATGGGACCCCAGAGGAGAGGTGGGAAGATGTGCAGCAGACTGAGCCTGGCACACTGCGAAGTGCCCGGAGATCCTGACCCATTCAACCCCCCTGGGTGTCCCCTATGCAGGGAGGATGCACACAGCACCTGGACGGGGCGTTGGAGATGACACCTTTTCATCTCTAGTACTAAGATCACATCTAACTGGGGAACAAAGCAGCCACTGCCCAGCCCCTCAGTTCACTTCCTCAGAACTGAAAACTTCCTGCTGTCAAATTGACCAGGGCCACTGCCCTCAGGGAGCAGGTCCAGTTTAGGAAACCACTTACTCCAGATAACTATTCCTTTTAAAAAAGAATGTGTTCCTGACCACTATCTGGCAAATCTCCAGGAGAGAGAGGTTACGTGTCCCAGAGCCAGGTGGGCACACCACACCACCTCAGGCCAAAAGGTTCCCAAGGCAGCTGCTCACCGGGTCCCTCCTGGCTGGAGGTAGGTCCTCAGATGGCTAGGGAGCCCCTTCCTCTGCCCCAGCCCACGTAACTCTGAGCTTCTTTCCTTGCCTGTTTCCTTGCTGGGGGTGTGCCCTGTGGTCTTTATCCCTCCCGGATACCAACCGACCTAGAAAGCTCAGGGAAACGCCCTAAGCAACATCTCTAACAGTTAACCTTTGAAAGTTCCTCTGGCCTTTGCTGCCCGCCTCCCCGCCCCAGCCTCTCTGCTGAGTGACTACCTTCACATCCCCCTCCCAGCTCCTAGTTCAAGGGAGGAACGTGACCCAGCCGGCGCCCAGAGTTCTTGGAGAGCTGCCCCGGGGCCCCTGGAACCGACCGCACCCCACTCACCTTGTGGCCACAACGTGCTGAGTAGCCAGAGCCTAACGCCGTGCATGGTTTGATCTCGGTTCGGATGGGATCAGACCCGCATCTGCTAGGTACAGCCGAGGGCTCCGCACGTCTACGCCCCGGGCCCGCCCAGGAGAGAGCGCAGGCCAATCAGGCCGAGGGGCAGGGCGTACCTGGGAGGGCTCGCCCCACCCACCGCTCATCGGCAACCCGGGCCTCCAGCACAGCCTGCGCTGACCAAGTACTTTCCTCCGTGACTGCCCGCATCCCTGTGTCTTTCTGGGCCCCATAATTATGGACCAAATTAATGGGGTTCAGGGTGAGTTTAGAGAACCAACTTGGAGCTATCCCCAAAACTCTGCCTCCCCCTCATACAGATAGGAAAGCCAAGGCCGTGATGTTCCCAGTCTTATCAAGGGCTCTGGAGCCCAAGGTGGTCGGCTGGAGTAAGGTGGCTCATGGAGGGGAAGTAACTTGGGGGTGGCGACCCTCCAACTTCCTGAGGAACAGAAAACCACAGGCAGTAACAAGAAATGGCAGTGTGGGTACAGACATCAAAACCCTGTGTGGAGCTTCTGAAACCTGAGTCAGACAGGTGGGGGTCCCATTCCAGGGGCTGCCTGAGCTGCCCCTAGGGGCAGGTCTGCAGTCCTGCTGGGGGGGTCCCAATGGGCCAAGCTCCTCATATAAGCCTCAGTTGCTGCCTTTCCTGCCCTGCAGGGTGAGGCTGCTCCATACCAGAGCCTGTAGACGCCACAATGTGGCATGGCTTCCAGCTTCTCCAGGTGAGTCCCTGTCACCAGGGAACCCTGGACTCACGAGTTGTGGGCAAACCTGTTTGTCCTTTGTAGCAATGTCCCCCACTGTGGCCCAGCCTGGTAGGTACAAGCATGGGCTACCCTACAGCCTCCCCAGACCCACCTCCACCAGGGACAATCTAAGGAGTAAGGGGGCTGGGCAGCTCAACCTTCTTCCTGGTCTGAGAAGAGAGGGCAGGGCAGATCAGGGGCCAGACCAACAGGAAGACAGGCAGGGCCGGGGCCTTTGAACTATCTGGGGACAATGCTGGAGGGATTCTAGCACTGTTGTCCCTACATGAATGATATAATAAAAAAACAAAGGAGTCACACAGATGTCAGGGTGTCTCAGGGGAAGTGACCTGCCACTCAGGCATTAACCTGCAGTGCTGGAGGCTGTAAGAGCCTCCAGGCTGTTAGTGGGGCTCTGGAGTTGGGCTGGCTTCTGCCTGAAGTCACGCATGCTTTTGGTAATTTTGTTTCTCTTCCTTGCCCTTCCATTACAATTATTTGACAGCAAAAAGTTCAAGGCAAAACAATACTAATCACATTAGAGGCAAAATCAAAGATACTGTCAGTGTATATCACTGCTTGACAACTAAACTGAACTACTCATAATTAAGCTGATGCAGGTGAAGCTAAATGAAAAGGGATTTTATCAACTAGGACCAGCCTGATCCTTCACTAAAAGAACCCTCCAGACACAACCAATGCCTATCGAGCCCACAGGACAGACACACCTCCAGCCACTTGACCCTGCAGGCTGTGGGAGGGCCCAGGATCCAGGATGCCACAGCCTCAAATCTTCCCCTCTACCACCCTGACCACTTGGTAGGCTTTGGAAATAGAGGTTAAGGGTTCAGAATATGGGATTTCTGGTTCTTTGCTGCAGGCCAAGAAGCTCTCCAGCTCAGTCTGGCATTTATTGTGGTCACTGGGTTGGCAGATGGATGTGTGTACTCAGTCAAGTCTGCACAAGTTGCAGAGTAGAAAAGCAGTGGGCATCTGGAGAAATGAGCACCCCCCGCCCCCGAGAGTAATTGTTCTGAGCAAGGCAGCCATAGTATGGGCATCAGGATAAGGGCATCTCAGCTTACAGAAAAGCCTGTTCTGCAGGCCACTCCTCAGTGGGTACGCTTCAGGGAAGTGGTCTATGGAAATGGCACTCAGCTGCCCAGAGTGTTGGAGGCAAATTTTCGACTTGGCAGTATGCTGCCCCCTAGTGCCTGGAGCAAAAGGAACCCTGGGACCTTCAGTGTCTGGGACCTCCAGGAGCCCAGCCTTTGCCCTCTGGCTGTATCTCACCCAGCACACAGCATGGGTATCTTGCTTAATGCTCATTTGCCATGTCTCTTGTTGTGGTGGCAATTTTTTTTTTTTTTTTTTTGTAACAAGGACTGAACTCATGACCCCACGCTTGCCTGGCAGTACTTGTGCCACTGAGCTAATTCTCCGGCCTGTGATGGTGATTTTTAAAAACTTTTGTCTTTGAGGCCCAAAGCACTGAAAACAAAACAAATATAAGTCCAGGAAGACATCACCCTGGTCTGGGCAATTCTGTAAAACAAAACTTCACACCTTATAAAAAGAAACACAGAGTCAAGACTGTAATTCAGACCTAATATTTAAATAGTAACAGCACACACAACATATGTGTTCCAGGAACATCTGCTTGAAAAATTCTGAGATCATTGCATCATAGCACTGGCTGGCCCCCAACTCTTCCTCCAAGCCGTGGTCGAGGTTCATTGTGCAGTGACTGCCACTCTGGGTGCCAGTGCTGGTGTGGGGGGCCCACGTGGGACAGGCACTTGGGGGGCTGTTTTCTGGCTTCTTTCTGCAGATAGGCGTTCTAATCGCTCTGTGTAGAAGCCATTGAAATCGAGCCTGTAAGGGAGGTAAAATAGAGCTGGGGGTCCTCTTAGAAAGGGTGATGCAGACTCCATCCTAAGGAAATGCATGGGTATAAAGTGCCTGCTACACGTGGCCATGGTGGCAGCCCCATTTCTCTTGCACAGGTAAGAATGAGCAATACAAATAAGGCCTCCTCCAGGCTGAGGGTGAGGGGTGTGTGTTCCACTGGGCCAACACACAATACAGACACACAGCCCTCAGCTTACACAGCCTTGACTGCTTTAAGCAATGGAGATCAGGCCTTGAAAACATGAAAACTACAGGCCAAGCAGCAGAGCGCCTCACAAGCATTTCGGTGGAATCATATCCAGAAGGGCACAGCTGCAGACTGCTGTCCAGTCCCCAGATGTTGGGACTCCCATCACCCCAGCATCACCTGGTAATCTCAAGAAGGCCCAGACATGAGAGTGCCCAGACATGAGAAGCTTCACAGTTCTGTGGTAGGTGAACTCAAAAGCCTCCTTCAAGAAACCAACATGTCAGCGGGTGGCAGAGAGCTCCAGGTGCTCTCACTGTACAAACAAGCACCTTCTCAAGGGCAATGCAGGGACAGCACTTCTTCCTGGCTAAAGCAGGGGCCCATTTCCTAACAATGAGCTGAGGAGCCCCCGGCCAACCCCTCTTCCTTCCACTGTCTTCAGCCAGTACAAGGAGCCTGAGTGCCAGGGGCTGAGGAAGCAAAGGTGAGGAAACAGGTGAGCAGATGGGAGGACAGCCAGGGTGGCAATGCATACCTGGAGATGACGCTGGCCATGCCATGCTCACAATCACTGGTGCTATAGACGCTCAGTCGAGCTAGCAGGTCCAGTAGATGAGCAGAAAAGTTCTTGTCAAAGTTATTGATGGTGGCTTCAAAGCCAGAGGCCATCTGAGGGGTGTCCACAGGTTCCGTCAGGTGCTAGAAACAAAGCCCAGAGCAGTAAGCAGAACCAGCTCCTTGTGGGGGCACCTCAGCTTCTGTGCTGAACCTACATCCATTTGCATCTTTTTTCCTTCCTTCTATTTAAATCAAAGAAATGGGTCCTAGGACTTTCTGTGTGATAAGGGTAGGAAATAAAAAAATTCCTGAGGCCACAGCACATGGAAAAACACTTCAGGTAACTAGTGCCCCCATGCTAGGGGCTTCCCCAGGGGATAGAGACTTCAATGGTGCTACCCAATGGGTTTTCTCTCTTTAGATCAGATTTTTCAAGCTGATGCCAGTTTTTCCTGGCTACATAGCAATGGGGATGAACTGTGTGGCCCCCTGTCCTGTCTTTTCTTTGCCACATCAGCATAAGACCCGTCTCTCCTGGCCTCAAAAGACACAGCTTATCTGTACCTGCTGAACCACTTGTCTGTTCTTACCAGGGACCGGCACTCATCAGTCACAGTGCCCTAGACTTGGCCCATACAATACTGTTCCACAGATGACTGTGGCCGCACCAGAGCCCAGTGGGCTGAGGAGCAGACCCTGAAAAGAGAGGAGAAACCTGAGTCTGTGTTTGCAACCAACTTCAACAGTCATCTTCTCATCAAAGGGTGGTAGTGCTTCCCACAGACAGCTGAGAGGAGGAGGATGAGCTCTCAGGCCATGCACCTTCCTGGAAGGCTCCTTCTAGGTTGCTCCTTGGTCCACTTGGCTTCTGTGGGCAGCCGCAGGATGGAGCCTCGACAGTTCAGTGCCCAGTTTCATGCTCTGTATAAATTTCTAGGGGCATAGTCATGAGCAAACACTACTGTCCCCTGAAAGTCTCATGTGCTCGGAGGTAGAACTTTTGGAAGGTGACTGGGGCACTGTAATGTTAAATAGATTAATCTACTGATGAGCTCACAGCTGAATGTAAGGGAATACGGTGCATGGGGGCATGGCATGGGAAGGGTATATCACATTTTGTAACAAATTTTAATTTTATTAGTACACATTTGCAGTAGATAATGATTACATTCATTGTGGGGAGTTGGAACATGTACGTAACACATCTTAATTCTTTTTCACATCACCTTCTCCTCTCCCTGCATCTTCCCTCCATCTCTTGGTCCCCTTTCCATTTGCAAAAGATCTCTCTGTTTCCTATTATTGCCCTTTAATATTCTCTTTTATTATTTATGCTTTGGGTTTCTTGTGTAAGAGAAATGCAGATTTTTAAGCTTGTGTGTCTCGTTTATTTCACTTAGTATTATGTTCTCAAGGTGCATCCATTTTCCTACAAATGATTCAGATTTATCCTTCTATGTAGCAGGATGTTACTCCATTGTGTATAAATACATTTTCTTTATCCACTGATCAACTGATGAACACACAGACCATTCCCTTAGCTACTATGAACACGGCCTGTATCATTGTAATATGATGTGTTTCACTTTCTCAGGGAGATACCTAGAAAAGGAAGAGTTGGGGCATGGGAGGGTGTGTTCTTGGCCCTTCTCCATCTTTGTCATTCTGCTTCCTGGCTACCATTTGGGCAGCTTTTTCCCACCAGTCCTTTTCACCATGAAGTTTCTGTCTTCGACTAGACTGAATCCTCTAAGACCATGAATCAAAATAAACCTCTCCTTCTTTAAACTGCAGGTGCTAGGTATCTTGTCCCAGTGTGGGAAAGTGACCAATACAAAAAACTGATGCCCACACTGCCCGTCCATGCTTACATCTGCTTGCGGCTGTCCACAATGCCTACCTGCATGCAGTTGGTGAACATGACGCACACAGACATGAGCTTAGAGAAGACCTTCAGGAGCTCAGGATTGGTCAGCATGCAGTCCTTCAGGCAGTTGTCCAGAAAGCTCGTGTGGTGGCCAAGGACATCATCAATGTTGGAGGCCTGCAAAGAAGGGCTGCGACTCAGCACTGCACTGCTCTCCAGACACCACAGAGGGTGATCTGTGCGTGTGGCCTTCAGTTTTGCCTTTGTACACTTCCGCTGTGGTTTGCATTGTTGGGGATTGAATCCAGGGCCTTACAAACACTAGGCGAGCGCACTACCACTGAGCTACAGCCTTATATCCTCAGCCTACTTTGTATACTGCTCCCTAACTCGGTTTTACTGAGACAAGGTCTTGAACATACCATGTAGCCCAGGTTGTCCCTGAACTCGTGATCTTCCTGCCTCAGCCTCCCAAGTGCTGCAATTACAGGAGGATACTGCTTTTGTATATTTCTATCATTTAAATGAAGCTATGGTCTCTTAGAAACTCCGTTTCACCCTCTCTGGCTCTTTCCCTCCCATGCATCACTGAGAAAGAACAGCACTGTCTGTACACAGGAACAGGACACTGTTTTCCTCTCGCCAACTAGGAAGGTGGCTGTACAGCTGTGCTTATGCTCACAGCAGCTCTGACTCCCAGTCAGTATGTGACTGGGGACCATGCTATGAAATCAGTGGCTGGCAAAAAGCTTCTCAAATGCTATAGTGCATGAAGCAGAAACTCACAGACTTCAGGTTTTTCTCAAGGATGTGCCAGGTTGGTTCCATCACCTCAAACATCATGTAGTACTGAATGTTCTGAACGAAGTTGAGCATTCGCTGCCGTAGAGTGAAGGCGCCAGCAAACCTGAGTGCAGGGGACAGTTACAGAAGAGTGATGTAAGGCTGGCAACTCTAAGGTGTCCAACATGTGCTGATGGCTTCTGCCACCAGGACTTGCACCTCCCCAAGCAGAGAACTCCCATGTCTATAGCTTTTATGCACTGATGATGGCTTGGACACAGCTTGAGGCTGCCTACTCCCATCTCTGGCTGCATCAGGCTGTCAGGTGAGTTTTCTGCCCAGAAGGACTTGGGCCAGCTGGCACCCACTGGGGAAATGGAACAGGTTCCCTGGTTAACTAAGTCATTCGGATGGTAGATGGCCAATACAGGGAACGATCACAGAGGCATACGCCACAATTTGTGCTTTACCGAGGCAGTCTCACCACCACCTGGTTCCACAGACAAGTATGTAAAAGGTCCCTGGGGGAACAGAGTAGCTCCCAGCACAGAGCCACTCTATATGCTTACGAGGAGGGAACAAAGGTTCCTGAAGGGCTGTGTCCACCACAAAGACCCAGGCAGTCAGAGCTGTGCCATCACAAGGAGAGGACTGAGGGACAGAGCCAATTCCCTTGCCAGTGAACAACAGTTTTCTGTTGCCAAATCACAAAAGCTGATGCATCACGGAACTAAACTACAAACGTGATTTTCAAGTTATTTTTTCCAAAGGTCTAAGATGTAAAACCACCCTGGAGGGAACCAGAAGGCCACAATTGGACGCACCACTTTGCAGAGTGCAGTGAATACTGCTTGGCGGTTTTGTTGCTGATCCAGACGCTGCAGAGCTGCCGCTCCACATGTTTGCAGTAGAACATATGCCTGAAGAGCATCTGGTAGCGGGTGAGCGCCTTCCTGCAAAAAAGGGCACACTGGAGGTCATGAACGGCAAATGGTCTGTCCACTCACAGACTGAGCCATGAACGCCAGCAACTAGGAGCCACCTCAGAAGGTCCTAAAGAACGAGGCAGCTCTGAGTGGGCAGTCCCTGTTTCCTGCAATCCTGGACAGACATCCAGAAACTGTCTCCAAGTAGCCAAGTCCTCACCTATTGATGATCAGTGAAAGAGGCCACTTGACAATGTAATCAAAGGAGAAGGCTTCCAGGCCACTCAGCGTGAGCTCTGTGGGATCTGCATGAGTCATTGCCTTTTCCTGCTTGGTCTCAATGGCCAGAACCCGCAAGAGCTGAGTGATGAGGTCATGAGGCATCAGTTCAATCTTAGGACAAAATAAGAAAAGAGAGCATCACGTATCTAGGCCAGTCATTCCTGACACCATGTTAAGAAGTCAAACACCTACTGATAAATCCTAATTCAAAAATTGGGCTGCAGGTTCTAGCTCAATGGTGAAGTACTCGCCTAGCATATGTGAGGCCCTGGGTTTAATAAAAAGCACAACAAAGGAAATAAGATAACAGCCCTAGGCTGAAAGACAAAGCATATTTGGTGACAGATGTGACAGCAATTATATACACACAACAAAGGAAAAAACCTACTTTCCATTAAAGTTGAAAAGAAAAATTCAGACAAGTTACTTTTTAAATGCCCTTCTACTGCAGTGGATGGTACAAATGAAAAGTCTCATTCCTTAAGATTGAAACTTTTTTTTTTCGTAAGATACCAGGCTGAAAGACAAAGCCTATTTGGTGACAGATGTGACAGCAATTATATAAAAACAGCACCATCCACAATATTAATTTATTCAAGTATTAAGCAGTAATTGTATGCCAAGTATAATGTGATATGATTCCTATAAAAAAACAAGAACAAAAATGAAGGATAAAAAATAAAGGGAGAAACAAACAGCTCATAAATGGATGAAAGTGCTTACCATCTCCTAACACAGAAATGGAAATTCAGCTGATGTGTTTCCTGACCATCAGAGAAACACAGATGTGGACATCAGGTGGACAGATATGATGCTCCTCAGTCCTACTGTCAGGCCTCACACAGCTCCAGGGAGGTCAGCTGAGGTGTTAAGGCCCCGTATTCTGACTCAATGGTTCCACTGCTAGGAATTAATTTATCTCATAAAATTACTTTTGCACCTAACAAGAGACCCTAAAATGTATGCAACAAGGGCAGAATTTAGAGGAATGAAGTTCTAGGGAAATGGTGGAGATCAGCACCCAATCCAGAGGACTTCAGCAGCACAGCACACCCGCTGGCACCTGCGGAGTAGCAGCAGAACCTACGCTCTCTGAAGGGTGCCCGGACGTTCTTCAGGACACATGCGAGGCCCTAAAGCCAGACTTGATCATTTTATAAAACTGAGATCATACAAAGTATATTCAAGCTAGGTGTGGTGGTGGCACATGCCTGGAATCCCAGCATCTGGAAGCTGAAGCAGGAGGACCACCATAAGTCTAGATCACACAGTGAGTTCAAGGCCAGCATAAACTGCAAAGCAAGACCCTGCCTCAAAAAAAGGGTATTCTTCATGCCCAACATGCTCAAGTTAGAAATAAGAAGGAAAAATAAAAATTTTACAGGTCTATGGAAGTTAAATACACTCAAACAATGGTCAAAGAAAGAAATCATAAGGGAAATTAGAAACTTGAGATAGGTCTGGGGTACAGATACTGGGTTCAAGTCCCAGCACCAAAAAAACCCTAGAAATTAAAAAAAAAAAAAAAAACCTGCAAAATCAAAACTAATAGGAGACAGTGACATCAGTTTGCAGAGGGACACTTGCAGTTGTGGATACCTCAAAACAATAACTTCACAATCTAAGAAAGTACAAAAAGATAACCTGAACAACTATTTTGAAGAAAACATGTAACATAACCACTGTTAAATTCCTATCATATTATTTCAAAATCCTATATTGTTACTGTTTTTTGTTGTTCTCATTTTGCTTTTGTTGTTTGTTTGCTTCTTGATTTTTCTGTTTTCTGGAAAGAGCAGAGCCAGCAGAAAAAAAGAGATAACAAAGAGCTAATCAAAACAGAACGGCAAAACAGCAGAGAAAACTAACAAAACCTAGACTAGGTTCTTGAAAGCATCAATGAAATGGACACATTTTTTAGCTACATTGAGAAGGAAACAAGACTGGTATCACTGAACTCAGAAATTAAAGTGGAGCTCTCATAGCAGACCTAAGAGTCCCCACACTGTATGCCAGCAGATGGACACCCAGGACGGACACACCAAGGCACGGGTCTTAACCTGAAGTAGCAGATCTGAACTGGCCTTACCCAAGGGAGACTGAGCCGTGAACACACAGGCTTCCTGAAGAGTATCAGCCAGCCTCAAGGAAGAACTCACGCCTCTCACACCACTTCCTAACTTCCAAGAACATAAACAGAAGAGACAGATTCACACCCACACACTGAAAGGGTAACATAACCTCACATGAAGCTAGACCAGAAAACTGCTAGACAGATATCCCTTGAGCACAGGTGTAAAAACTCTCAACAAGACGAGAGCAAACCAGCATACTGCCCAGACGAAGGAAGGACACACAGCATAAACACTGGGCAGGACTGGGTCCTGCTATTTTCTCACTTCCAGTACCCACTGCACCCACCTTGAGGTCATCTTTGAAGGGGTCAGTGTTGGCAGTACTCATGCGCAGGGCCAGCTCCAACAGGGCCTCCAGGCGTGTAGGAGTAATGTCCTCCACTGGTTTCCGGAGTTCCTCCTCAGTGAGGTCCATGAAGTGCACAAAGAAGTCTCCCTGGTCCATCAGGAAGTATCGCTTGATGGACCTGTGCCAGGGGGGGACATGCTAAGCCTGCCACTGTGCCCACCAGTACTCCAGTATTATAGCACAACAATCACACAAAAACAAGTGGGTATGAACAACTTTTAGTGGGGCAAGGGGCCACCACATCAGGCTGTGGCCAGGAGGTGCTGCCAGCAAGAAGCTGAGAGGTCTGATGGTCCTAGAAGATGAAAAGCCAGGACTTCTGGGACATGGTGACACATGGCAGCCACTATCCACCTCATAACCCTGTGGTGGGAGTAACATAGGAGCTAGGTCCTGGGACTACAGTGAGGTGATTTGCCCACTTTTACAAAGACACAAGGAGTGCCAGAAGGAATATTCTAATCACGGCCCATGCCCCACAAATTTTACTTGCTATGCTAAAAGAGGTAAGCAGCAGCCACGGGGTGGAGGAAGGAACAACCTCAGGTGGGCCACCAGCTCCTTCTCCTCCATCAAGAAGTCCAGCAGCACCTTGCTGGCGTAGTTGAATGCCTTCTCAATCTGCTCAACGTACGCCCGCTCTTTAAGTGTGTAGATTATCTCTTTGGCCACAGGGCAGGTGACATCATGACCACACTCTCTGACAACATTGAGGTATTTTCCTGGAAAGAGAACAAGAAAGACAGATTTACAATGTCACTGCACAAACTGAGTCTCAGGCCTAGAATCTCACCACTCTGTTAAACACTGGGCAGTGGGCTGGGCACGCCAGGCACATCAGCCCCATGCTCCCTTCATCCCTCATGGAAAGATGCAGCTGCCACTGAAGGGACAGAGCCAGCAGCCACAGTGGCTTGCAGTGGGTCTTCACATCTGGATTTTCCTAGTTAAGAGCACAAAAATAAATGCAAAAAGGCCTTTTGAGAACCAGGTTGCTAAACCACCTACTGGATTCTTCTGCACTGGCTTAATTCTCAGTACCCAATATGCCAAGCCCTCGCATCATTTATCCAGTGACTAGATCAGGTCCTAACTTGTGTGATAATGACTATCAATGTGGTCAGCCTGGCAGGTGTGAGACTCTGATGGTTTTTCCTATAATGCTAATGGAGTTTTAGAAATTAAAAAGCAACGACGGAGAAATCTTCTATGAGACACTTTCTTCGTTAGGAGAAAGAACAAAGCCAATAGGGGCCAGGAACTACTGGCATCCAGTAACCTGGCACTGGAGGCTGTTTTCCACAAGCGCACAGGGCAAGGAGGAGCTGGCCTCGCACACAGGCACTGCGTGTGTGGTTACCTGTGCTGAGGATCTTGCCCGCCATCTTCTGCAGGAAGGAGGGAATCTGCTGCTGCACCACAGTGTACCGCTGGTCCCAGTACTTGTCATTGTAGTCCTCCTGTATCTTTTCCTTCCGCAGCTCGTGTTCTTCAACCATGAACTCACTGGAAGTCACACACAGCTTCTCACATCACCACAGAATAAGCACAGCCCTGAGTGACACAGGAACTGGCCCCATGCTTCTAGAAACATGCCGTTAAGGCAAGTATGACTCACAGTCATTACTTCTGCATGGTGAGTCAAAATGAATATATAAACCTTTTATGGAGAAGGCATTTAACCTAGCTCAGAGCTAGACAGGAAATTAATTATCTTTATCTTCTGTTATGGGCCCTGGGTTTGTGAACCAAAAGAACCAACACTTTCCTATGGAGTGTCCTATGGAGTTTCCGTGAGTTGGAAGCTATACTTCTTGCCATGCTCACAATACCAGATTCTGTTATTTGGCTAACTAGTAAAGAGATATATGGGGATTGTAGTTCCATTGTAGAGCACATGCTTAGCATGCATGAGGCCCAATGTTCCATCCCTAGCATCAAAAATAATCAAAATAAAAAATACATACTCCTATGTCATACACTTTAAACATATTTCAACGAACATATTAAAATATAATAGAATTCTTTGTGAGCTAGTCCATTTAAAGGCATTTCACTGAGATGCCCTGAGAGCCTACGAGATCAAGAATATTCCTACACTGAGGACTCCAGGGTCTCCCTCCAGGGATCTTAACAGCCTTCACCCAGCAGAACAATGTCTTGAAAGGCAGCCAAGTGATGGGAGACTCCTTCCATGGTTTAGGGTGTATTTCTGCATCAGGGTATGTGTTCAGCATGTGCCATCTCACTAGGGCCAGTATTCTCTGTGAAACGGGGCAGCAGGCATCACATAGGGACCCCATGTAACCCTACCTATAAGGGTCATGGATGATCCCCCTGTAGATCCACTTCTCCAGGACCTCAAAGTACGGTGTGCTCGCTGCCTTGGTCAGGTATAAGCACAGCTCCTGTGCCTGGCTGTCCCCCGTGTAGTTGAAGCTCCTGTCGTGGAGAAGGCTCAGCGTCGACCCGCCCACACACTCGCCTTTGTCCACTGAGGTGGCTACAGGGAGGAGAGGGCAGCTTACTGCCAAAACAGATCTCTGTGCTATCCACACAGAGCCGAGACTCTTGGCTTACCCAAACCTTTTCAGTGGACACATTTCTATAAAGTAGGTGCTAATTAAAGCTTATTAAGAAAAGCATCCAGGGCTTTCTTCTTGCAAATCACTAAAATAGGAAGTACCTGAACTTTGCCTCATGACACTGGTCCCAGAAAGTAACACACAGTAGTCAGCCAAAGGCTGAGTATCACTGTCCCTACACACACTGAGCCCTGCCACCTGCTGCACTCCCATCAGCTGGGCACATACCGAGAGAGGCCAGGATATCCACAGTGCGCATGGCTGGCTGGATGTAGAACCAGAGCTTCTGTAGTGACAGGAGGCCCTGCCTGTGCAGCTGCTCCAGCTGCGTAACCAGAATTAGGTACTCCTTTACTAAGGTCCTCATGGCAGCTGCTAAGGCATGGTTCACCTGCCCATACTCGAAGGAAGATTTTTCTTCAATAAACCTACAGGAAATACATTAGGGATCCTTGAAAGGGGGAAACCTACATTTTTAGATAAAAGCTCAAATATTCCCAATCCAATTCTCAGCCTGGAAGCAAATGACTCATTCTAGCCCTTATTCCCAGAGAGGACCCTACTAAGAGCAGTGAATCTGAATACTGATCAGTAACACAAAAGCCCTTCAAAATGTATCAGGCTTGAGGCTGAGTCACAAGCCAGGAAGAGCTTGCCTCTCAAGGAGCAGCAACTTGACCTCCCCTTCGCAGTGCAAGCTCTGGGACTGGACATGAGGCTTGTCAAGAACAGGCCCACCTGGTCACAGTGGAATAACTGGCAGCCACAGGGAGGATTCTGTTCACCAGCTCTCGGATGGATAAGTCCAGGTTGGGATCCACAAGGAAGGTGCGGTTCTGCCTCCCAGTCAGAGGTTGAGCAGTGATGTATCTGCCGTCCACACCAACCAGCACATAGAGCAGGTCTTCCACCACTGCTGACTCCTGGGAGGCCAATGGCAACGCTCCTGCAGGGCAGACACAACTTCATTCCTGAGCTCCCACTGCCTCTGACCATTGTTAATCTCACTGACTTGACCACAACTGTACTTTCATTCATTTCTTTCTGTGCAGCCCCTTATACATTTATGGATGGAGAAGAGAACTGCTGCCCTTGGCCTCAATGGGTCCCACTGTAAAACCACTGGCAGGACAAGCACCGGGATAGCAGTGGGGTCTTCTTTATGCTGTCCTCTACCCCCAGCAATACTAGGGACTGAACCCAGGGCCTTAACCATGCTAGGCAAGCATTCTACCACTGAGCTACATCCCAGCCCTTTTTGATCACATTTATCATAGGAATTTGTCCCTTTACATGATATAACTTGATTTTTTTTCCCATTTCCCTATCCTCCCTTATTTACACCTCTTCCTTTTATTTACAAATCTTTGTTTCCATTTTATCCTTCTTATTTTTTTTCTTTTCTCTTCCTTCCTTTCCCCTTCCCTACTTCCCTTACCATTTAAACATTTTCTTACTTCACAGTACCCACCATACATTTTGATCCTTATTTATACTTTCAGTTTCTCACACCAGAAAGGTAATGTGGTATATTCACATGTGTCTGATTTACTTCACTGAAGAATATGATCTCAAGGTGCATCCATTTAGCTAGAAATATCTTAAGCTTATCTCTCTTTATATCACTCCCTTCTTGAGCTAACCAAAAGATGCACTTAGACATTTGACAAGATGTAGCCAGGAGGTTAAAGCACTTGGAACAAGACTAGCATGTAACATTTATAATCACAACTTGGCAACTGTACTACTCTCAAACTAAAAAGATCTTTATCAGAAAGAAATTTTTTTAGGATAGGGTCTTGTTATATGGTTCAGTGTGGTTTTGAACTATGTAGCCAGGTTGGTCTTGAATTTGTGGTAATCCTCCTGCCTCAGCCTCTTAGGTGCTGGGATTATAGGTGTGTACCACCATGCCCAGTCAGATTTACTTTAAAAATACATCACTTTAGCTGGGCGTGGTGGTACATACCTGGAATCTCAGCCCTCTGGGAAGCTGAGGCAGAAGAATCACAAGATTGAACCCAGCACTGGCAACTTAGTGAGAGCCTCAAAAAAAACCAAAAGGTTGCAGCCAGGAATTTAGCTCAGGGGCACAAATACCTGCCTGGCAAGCCCTAGGTCATAAGTTCAGTGTGAATGCTCCAGGTCACTAACAGCAAACCCTTTAGAGACCAAGTGTCCAAACTACAACCCCAAACCCACTTATTTATTGCAAAGTGCCAACACTGCAACTGAACCTGAATACTGAGGTTTTAGTTTAGAAAAAAAAACAAAAAAAAAACAACTGTTATCTGATGCTCAGCTGGTCGGGCAACTTGGGTCATGTGCTCAAGAGGGCTCAGCATGACCACTGTGGTACACATGTCATAGGTTCACCACCACTGCCCTAGGTTCAATCCCCAGCACACAGAGAAAAAGACATCAAGTCGAAATGATTCGACTTTACCACACACAGAATGAGATGCAGGATGCAGTGTGACCAACAATCCAATAGATCCTTTAAGACAGTCAAAGGTCATCTACTAAGATCCCTCCTGTCTCAGTGTGGCTTCCTTGATATCCCCACAGGCCAGATGGGGAGCCCCAGTCAATAGCTCTAAAAGTGCTGTAAGACACTTCATTTTATGAAGTTCCCCAAAGAATGGTCTGTGATGTTTAATGCTGCTAAAAGGACACAAAATCCAATAGAAAGGCCCCAAGGGACACAAGCCCATCAAGAGCACCAGCTGCAGTCACAGGCTGTAGAAGGCAGAGGCCCAGGGGTCAGGTTCCGTCAGGCGGACACAGGCAGGGCCAAGGAAGATGCCTGCAGGTGTCTGAGTGTGGGCAGGAAAGCAGATGCGGGAGGAAGCCAGAGGATAAGAGGGAGAATGCTTGTGCCAGGGGAAGAGGCCAGTGCATGACAAGGTAGCTACCAATAAAATGAGCAATAGAGGCGTAACAGGAATAGGAGTGAATGACTGCTTTCTATCCCACGTTCCAAGCAGTCTGCAAGGGTCAGCCAGTGTACCTCTCATACTATCTCCAGCAGTGTTTTCCAGAAGGTGCTGGCCAAGGGTCCCATAAGCTCCTGCAGTGTGTGTCTAGACCATGAAGTAAGGCTTGGGGTGAATTTGTTCTTATGAGCCCTGGGGTGAGGATGGGCCAGATGTGATGCCACCCCTGGAACAGGCATCACGCAGCTACAGAATGCTGACAGCATTGAGAGCTCGTCTCTAAGGGTTCTAGGCCACTCAGCCCACAGCTGTGCCCACACACTTGCTTCAAGCTGCTTGCCAGTTCTCTCAGGGTTGGCTGTTTGTATTCTGCTTCATCTGATGACACTGTTTTCTTCTGCACAATTTTCTCTGAATGGGGAAAAACTGTTTTCAACATAAAATATCCCTAAGAGCTTCTTGTTTTAAAAAAGCCCAGGTGTCAGGCCCCATCCTTCTTTCTTCCATCAAGGCATCACTCAAGAGCTTCAGACATTCTCTGCTGTCCCCAAAGGTCCTGATCAGGTCTCTTGTGGGGTCTGGAATCTTCTTTTTACACGGACAGTAACAATAGTGCTCTGCCACACTAGCATTCAGGCGACATAAAGCACCCTGCCAACTCTCTCAGTACAAACTGCTCTGGTTCTGCTCAGGTCCAGGGAGCTCTGTCAAAAGAACGCAGGCCAAAATCTTGCTTAGTCTACTGTCCAGATGTCCCGGAGCTGGGATGATCCCTCTCTGCCTGCCCTGATCTGCAGCCATGTGATGCAGACTCCTTTGAATTAAGGCTGAGCAGACTCCTCTCCTGCAAATTCTAACAGCTTAGGTTATTGCTGAAAACACACAGAACAAAGCATATTGTTTCCTATACTCTCATTAACTTACAGCAGGATCATGTCTGTTTAAGGATTCACATAATGGTTCTGCAGGATTTTTTAAGGGCAAAGGCAGACCTCTCTGTACCATGCTCACATGTGCTGGGGTAAGGTACACCAACTCCACACCTCTTGAATTTTGGCTGCAAGCAAAGAGGAAGCATGCTGCAGAGATGCTGTGTCCTTAATTTGTGAACTCTCATTTTTCAATCTAAAATAGGACTTAGGAATTGTATATAGGATGCCAGTGTACACATCCCCATCCAAAATAGTCTGTCTAGAAAATGCTTCTCATGAGACATGTGACTTTAGGGCCGCTGACAGCATAGTCTCAGCACTAGCACTGTCACAGCAGGATCTATGTAATCACAAATTACAACTCAAAAGAAAGTACCCCCTACCCCACACTAACACCAGATACCAGATGCACAGCTTTGGAAAGGCAGATTTAGTCTGTTCTGCTCTGACAAAAGAGACAGGAGAGAGGTAGACGAAGACCCCAGCAAGTTACTATTGGTAAACAGGGATGGCACGTTGGGAATCCAGCTGGCCTCAAGCATTGCAACATGTAAGAGGGCAAGCCTGGGTGAGGAGCCAGTGACATCTACCACCGTGCTGCTAGGCTCCAGCATGTCACCCATGGCCTTCTTCCCTGATGAGGCATCACCACACAAGCAAACATGATACGAACTTCCTGGGTGTTTGAAATAAATGTCGTTCCCACAGGGGCCGCTGCCATGGGGAATGGGAAGAGAATCAAGAAGCCAGACTGTACCTTCCCATGACCCAGCTGGTGTGCAGGCTGCGAGACAAGAAGAGAAACCCCTCCCACCCTTAAGCAATGTGCTGGTTTGGAGGAAGTCAGGCTGAATGACAGCAACTGAAGTAAAAAAAAAATAACTTAATGCTTGTATTGTTTGATTGACTTTGCAGGCCTATAGCTGGTAGTCTGAGCATCTATTTGGAGGATAACAATATACATTATAACAACTGTGAGAGGTTTCCTTCTGTCTTGTTTTTGAAATCCTATATAGCTATTGTTGTTCTCTGTTATTGTTGTCATTTTGCTTTTGTTGTTTTCTTGATTGTTTTGCATCTTGATTTTTGTTTTTTCTTTAAAATACAATACCATACCATACCATACCATACCATACCATACAAATGTCACATACCTATAGGTAAAGTTGTGTCTGTGCTTAAACCTGAACCAGTCAAGAAATCTCCAATCAGTGTAGGTCTCTCGTACACCCAGGCTGGGAACACAGGGAGATGCTGGCCTGAATTTTTTTTGTTTTGCTTGTCTCGAAGCATCTTTCTTGTAAGTTCTAGAGACTAGTGAGGACATTTTAAAAAACAAAAACATACTTTAGTGCACATAAAACTACAAACTTCATGGAACTTAACTTTAGCATAGAAAAAGTTAATCATCTAACATAATTCAATTGAGACAAAGTAAGATACAGTTCTATCTGCTCATCACAAAGCAAAGGGCTGAGGAACAATCTCTGTATTCAGTGTGTCAGTACATATGAACTCAGGTTAGTCAGGAGCACCAGCAACAGGGTTGCCAGTTTCACCATAGTCAGTGTTTCAGACCGGGACTTACACAAGAAGAACCTGAACTGCCTTTTCCTGGCAGTGACTAAATCTAATAACACTTGTTGCAGGAAGACAGCATTGGCAACTGACATTGCCTCTTCATCCTGCTGGAAAAGGCCCCGGGACAGACATAGAAGGCAGACTCAAGCTGGAATCTGTGCAGAGCACTGACTTTCCAGCAGATCAACAGCCAAGGCTGACTGGGTTGGGCTCAGCTTCCCAGCTCTTGGAAGCACTAACTTGGGCTGTCACTCTGAGGGGCAGGTGGACTGGACCTATACTAACCAGGGAGCCTGGTTCCTTACATGTCACTTGGGATGGTGGTATGAAGGCTACTTGAGTTATGGACAGGTGACCTGCACACATGACATACCTGACAAACTTGGCTCTGTCTCTGTGAGCACTGCTGTGTTTAGTGTACACATGTAAGGAAAGAACACGTCATAGGGATATGGCTGTGAAGAGGGATCTAAGGGTCCTAGCAGTACAAGAAAATATCTGAGACTTATATCAAAGAAATCACGTAGGACATAAGCCAAGAACCAGCACCAAGTACAGTAGGAGAAAACTAGCCAGAAAATATATACTAATAATCTGGAAATACTATCATATCACAAACTGTCACAGCTGGCCATGGTGGCGCACACCTGCAAACCCAGCACTTGGGATGCTGAGGCAAGATGACTGCCACAAGTTTGAGGTCAGCCTGGAGTACACAGTGAATATATAGCAAGACCCTGTCTCAAAAACTAAAACAAAATAAACAAACATAAACACAACAAAAAGCAACTGTCACAGATTCCTGGAGCTGTGACTTATGTTGTCACAGATTCTTGTAACCACCCGCCAAAGGTGGATCTTACCAGAACCCCAATGGAAATATTTATTTTTGTGATGAAGAAATTCTAAACAAATGGCATGATTCAGCCTCGGCCCCTCTAAGATCAGATTCAGTTCTGTTTTTTCTTTTTTGGTATTGAGAACTGAACTCCTGGGCTTCACATTGAACTATACTACCCATCCCTTCTTTATTTTGAGAGAGGGTCTTGCTAAGTCACGCAGGCTGGGCTTGCACTTGCAATACTTTTGCCTTGGCCTCCCAGAGGGCTGGGAGTATAAGCATACAACACCATGCCTGGCTCAGATTCATTTTTAATAAAAAACAGACATGCCTCCAGCATTGCCTCTGTGAACTCTGGCGGACAGCGTTACCTGCTGCAGTGTGGAGCCCGTGGTCACACTGCCGAGCTGCTTCCTCAGCTCCTCGAGCTCCTGCATGGACATCTTGGAGGCTGTGGTAGGAACACTAAAGGTGGGGGTGCTGCTGGCCATAGCAGTGGCTGCGAGTTCAGCTCTTTCTTTTGCATTCTGTTGCAAATACTGCAGAGTCTGAAAACACACAAAACTATATTCACATTGGGTTAGTATGTGCACCTGGGTCAGCAAAGCCAAGCCCTTTCTCTTCTTTTCCTAAATGAAACACCTATCTGTGGTAACTCTGCCCTCATAGACGAGCTTTCCCTTAGACTCTACTTATGGATGCTGGGTTACAACAACCATCTCCCCTTATTTGTCCTAGGGTTGGGGGCTCCTTGTGCTCCTCCGCCAGGGAAGGAGAAGAGGGATTAGCACATCACTTGTCTCATCCACAATGATGTGAGAAATGGGAAACAGCCAGGAGTGAGGCATGATTTTTGCAAAGCTAAAATGCTCCACCCCCAGAGTCACTACCAGCAACATTTCTCACATTTATGCCCATTCTGGGTATTATTCATTCTGATTCAAAAATTAAAAAAAAAAAATCCTTAATGTGTTACTGGCACAAGGCAAGGAGAGGCTGATGCGTAAAGGGAGCAAGGTGGGTTGAAGGAAGGTGACTGATGGAAGGCATGATCTACACTGCGCACACTGCACCTCAGGCTGCACGGGGAATAAGCACTGTGCTCTACTCTTCCAAGCCATTACCAAGCGTTCCCAGCATGCTCACAGCAGATGCAACAACAAGGACAGCACAGGGCAGTTACCTCCTTGTCTTCTGTGAGCTTTGACAACAGGTACACCAGTGGATCGAGGTTCCTTGTATTTTTAGATTTCAGTTCATCATATTTCTTTAGAAAGTCCTCAGGAGTACGAGAAAATTCTGCAATTTTAACCTTGAAAGCACAAATGTAAGTGTTTTAATGACAACAGTTAATCAAGCACTAGAAAAAAACCTTCAAGAAAAACACAAAAACCAAAATGGAGTTAAATTAGGTAACTTAATTAAATTGGGCAACTTAGTGAAACCCTGTCCCAATAAGTGGGGAGCTTAGGTTGTAACTCAGTGAGAAGCCCCTGGGTTCAATGCCCATTATCATAAAAGAAAAAAGTGTATACTCCTAAATTCTACTCCATTCAGTTTTTCTAACTGTCTTGGAGTCATCATTATGGTGTTTCAGTAAATGAAGCTTCACAATGTGTTTTAGAAATAAATTTAAAATTCAGATCCATCTTTTACTGATGATTTATAATTCTGAATTATGTATTATTTGAATTAAAAAAAAAAAACTTCAAAGGATTTCAATATGGCTAATACCAACGGTTTCCCTTCCTAGCCCCAGAAACATGTCTTAGGAAACAGAGAAGGAATGTGTAACAGAGAAGGAATGTTCAAAGCAGCTCTGCATAGGCCTCCACTGACTTGTCTGTCTATGGCATCAGTGACAGTGGCTGCTACCAGGAGTCAGGATAATCACAGAGTAGAGTGTATTCTTGACCTATGGGAAACACCTGATAAGTGCTACTGACCTTAGTTACTGGTAATACTGCGGCTGCCAGATCCCCCACCCTACAACACCAACCCAACACAATCCTGCACCAGGGACAGGTTCCTACCCTATGCCTTTCATCTAAGACAGTCACCCACCTTGGCACTGTGGGCAGAGACAGTTGTTGTGACATACGGGGTCCGGTTCTTCTGCAGCAGGTCAATGTAGACTTCAGCTCCATCCCCTCCATGGATTCGCAGCAGGCTGAGCAGCTCATTGACGTCATGGTGAATCCGAAATTCACTCATGGTTTTAGCTCTGAGATATCAACATCACCAGACATTCTTACAAAAGTTCTCTAGACATTCATAAACTTAAAATCTTATATAAACATTTAAAATAATCAAATCTGACCAACTTTTGGCCTTTGAGCAAATCACTACCAAAGCCAGGTCCCACCTTCCTGTAGCTATGTGCTCCCTTACCACCTCTCCTTCAGGGACACTCCGCTGTGTGCCAGCCATCCTCAGTGCATTTACCCATGACATGCCTCTTCGGCAGGTCAGCGTGCTGGCTTCTATTATCAGTCATTCTCAGCCCATTCTGCAGCTTAGGGAGCACTCCAGATGGGTTGTATGAATGGTCCCCACATGCCCTCCTCTCCTTTGCTGGGTGACTCCATCCACAGGTGGTCCTGGGCCAAGAAGAAGCTGTTCTGCTGCTGCAGTGGGAGGGCAGAGCTTTTTGGCCCCAGCTGGGCAGACACAATGGCTATCTACTGAAAGGCCGAGGATCTACAGAAGGAGCCTACATGAAGTTACTGTCCCTATCCACACACAGCTATTAAAATAAGCTCCCACCTGAGGCCATGCCCAGTTCTCAGTCCCTCAAATACTCAGCAGCAGTTCCATCCACACTGTTACTTAGGCATCTTTTCTACACTCAGGAACCAATTATATCTGTGAGTTTTCTGACATGGTATTGCAACAAATTCTCCAAAGCTTTATGATGTATTAGAGGTCAAGAATCACTATGCTAACCCATCTAATATTAACTCAACCCATGAGTTAAACAGTGTCAAGGCCAGGAGACTCAGTACACACTCCTGGAGTATTTGAATTCACTGGGGAATATCAAGTTGGAACTCTACCTTAAGCACTACACTCTAAACTTGCATCATAGAAAATAATTTTTTTGGCATAAAAACCTCCACACTGGTCAAGGTAAGTGCTTTTAGGAATGAAAGCAGGATAAGTCTGTGCTGGTGCTCGAGTTTCCTAGCACAGACCCTTTCCAATTAAGAGGCATTCATTACAGCCAAGTAAAAAATACAAGACCAGCGAGGAATGGGCTGTGGAGTCCCAGGCAAACTAATCCCAAGAGCCACCTGTGGGCTCTGGTCCCTGGGCAAAGAGCTTGTCCTTTGTAAACTTCCACTAAAGAAGGGGACTAATACTGTACATTTATGCAGAGCTGCTATTGGAGATTTAAGTAAAACCATTCTTTTCTTTGTTCTGTTTTTAAGATAGGGTTTTGTAGTTCAGGCAGGTGTTGAACTTTTTTCTTTTTTAGACAGGATCTCGTAGATCAGGTAGGTTTTGAACTTGCTATGTAGCCCAGATTGGCCTTGATCTAGCAGTGATCCTCTTGCCTTAGTCTCCTGAGGGCTGGGATTATAGGTAGACACCACTGCACCTGGCTAAAACTTATTCTTATAAAGTACTGAAGGAATCACACAGTAAGCTTCTTCCCTACTTTCAGTAAGAAAGCCAGAACAAGCATTGTTGCTGTTACTACAAAAGGTCAACCACTTGGAAAAGAGTCATTCTGGTTATCTGAGAAATAGTTTTAAGAAAATTGGACCTGAATCAATGACTCAAACTGATACTTTTTTTTGAATAATGAGCTCTTAAATAAGGCACTGCAAACTATGTGCAAAGCAGAAAAATAACTGAAACATCTCAGCCTTATCCACATTCAGAGGCCTGCAGATTGTTTGCTAATGGCTGGTCACATTAGATGGCCAGGAGAGCTTTTGTCAACAACACAAAGCACCTTACATCATATACAAGAGTACAGAGCTACTCCTGAGGGAAGATCATCTAAATGGATATTTTAAAACTTCTGTGATGCAAACAAAAGCTCTGCCAGGCCTGCTGTTCTGCCTGAATCGGGAGACAATTTCTACAAGACAGGTATCAAAGAATATCTCTCCTAGACACTCTGGAAATTCCCTGGGTCAACTCTTGGTTGTTATAATGACTAAAAGTGTGCCCTTGACAGTGAGTGTGCAAGGGCCAGTGAGCTGTCCATACAACTGTCCCAGAACCAAAATACTAATGTCCTCAATGAAGACTACAGTTGTGAACAAGTTTAATCAGTTGCTACAGCTTCATATAATGACCTTTTTGATGCTCCTGAGTTCCTATCAGTCACCACAGATGTCCGTGACCCAACAGAACTTATCTGTAGTTCACACTCCACCACTAACGAATTAGCTGCACATCCCCAGTGAACAGTGATTAAAACAAAGAGAGAAGCGATGAAGGTCTTTTGGAGTCTCCAGCTAATTGCACAAATTGGCCTGAAAAACATTACTTTACATCTGGTGAAATATCAGGTACTCAAGGGTTATACAGAGACAGAAGACCATTAACGATGTACTGAGGCTCTTCTAAAAATAACTGACTGGGGACAAAGTCGCAAACCTTCATTTCCAAGGATGAAACGACGAAAGTTTTAAATTTATCTATTCAAGAAACAACGACCCCCCCTCCCCTTCCTTTGGTTTGCACACTTGTACACGCAAGGTCCGCTCAATGAAAAGAATATTTTGGGGGAAGGAGCCCCTGTAGCCTCCAGGTGCCCACACTCCGCAGCAGATCGACAGCGCTAGGCCCTCCCGGTGTGTCCTCAGTGGTTGTTTTAAATAGGTAAAGGTTTCCTCGGACTTTCTCGTCTCTTCTGCGCGGCCACCAGGTTCCAGAGTAGCAGGAACCACAGAAGCCCCATCACAAACTGGCCTGGGGCTCTGGGCTCTAAGCAGAGAAGTGTCCCACACAGCGGAGCTTCCCAAAGCCCACTGGCTCCGGGTGGGCGACTACAGGAAACAGTGGGAAAAGCCACAGGCGGCCGAACTCAGGGTTGGTCTCGGGCGCGAGTGGCTGCAGGACACGCTAGAGCGGAGGGCGGGAAAGGCGCGCGGACGGACCAGACTCTCCACCGCCCGCTCCAACCCTAAGACCCGCGCCCGTCCCCCCGAACCCCCATTCCCCGCTCCCCGCTTCCCAGGCCCGCTCTGCTCCCGCCGCTCCCTGCAAGGCTCTGCAACCCGCTACACGTACTAGATTGCGGCCCCAGGGCCCACAGAGACTCACTGCAGGCCGCCGCGCCCGCGACTAGGAACTGCGCGACGTCACGTCCGGCCCCGCCCCCCGGACGGCGGCTGACGGCCGCGGTGCCCAGGGCGATGCTTCTGCCTTCAGCACTTCGGGCCCGCCTGGCAGGGCCGCCTGGCGCAGCCGAGCCGCTGCCCGTGGAGCGGAACCCCGCGGCCCGAGCGGCGCCCTTCGGCTTCGAGCCGCGCCCGGTGCGTTTCCCGAGGGAGCACGAGTTCTTCGAGGTGCGTGGGGGAAGGCAGCGGAGGCCGCGGGCGGAGCGGCGCCGAGGCCGGGGTGGGGGCGGGGCCTGCGTCTGGGCGCGCTGAGCGGCGGGGGCGGGGCGTGACGCTGCGGGGTGGGCCCGGCGCGGAGCGGAAGCTGGGGGTCCTGGGTCCGGGTTTGGAGTTTCCCCTGTGGGAGCGAGGTTCTAGGCCCCAGCACTACCCACGGCGCTTGTCTCCTATAGGACGGGGACGTGCAGCGGCACCTGTACCTGCGGGATGTGCTTACCCAGGTGGCCGAGGCACCAGAGAAGTCCAGGTAAGCAGTTCAACCCACGCCACCCCCTACCCCCACGCCCCCCACCCCCAGCGAAGCAGCTTGCTGCGGAGACCTCAGACCCCTCGCAGGCAAATCTCCTGTTGCAGGCACTTGATTTTGTCCTGCCTGCTGCCAACAATAAAATACAGTCTTGATTTGGCAGGTTTCTCTATGAATTCTGTTTGCAGAAATTTAATTCTTAAAAACGTAGGGGTTAGGACTGTAAAGAAACTCTCAGGGCATCTGGCAGGAAGTCCTGCTCGAATTGGCTCCAGGGACGGGTCT
Organism: Hydrochoerus hydrochaeris; assembly: GCA_004027455.1. Taxonomy (NCBI): domain Eukaryota; kingdom Metazoa; phylum Chordata; class Mammalia; order Rodentia; family Hydrochaeridae; genus Hydrochoerus; species Hydrochoerus hydrochaeris. The sequence goes on along the minus strand of PVLA01002396.1, from coordinate 230,292 downwards.
CCTTTCCCAGGGTGCCCGAGTTCACCTGTCAAGTGGCTGGCTGCTGCCAGGTGTTTGCTGCGCTAGAGGACTACCAGCACCACTACCATATGATGCACAGGAACGCCTGCTCCTTGTGTAGCCGGGCCTTCCCTTCTGAGCACTTGCTGGACGCCCACATTCTGGAGTGGCATGATTCACTTTTCCAGATCTTGGCAGAAAGACAAGACATGGTATGTGGCGGCAGCAGTCTGGGGACATGCATGGTTGGGGCTAGGACCAGGGTGGTGATGCACTGTCCTTTTCAGTACCAGTGCCTGGTTGAAGGCTGCACTGAGAAATTCAAGACCACCCAGGACCGGAAGGATCACATGGTGAGGCTCCATCTCTACCCTGCAGATTTCCGGTTTGATAAGCCCAGGACCAAAAGAGGGTATGTGAGGGACTGTGCTGTTATCACCTCCTGTCTTAGAGGCATCAGGATAAACTTAAATGCTGGATCCTGTAGTGAAGCCTAGTGTAATTTTTATCTACAGGTAACTGAAATCCTGATGATAGGGGTTAGTATCCAGAGGAATTACAGAAATAGGGGTCTCCTCCCATAGAAAGGAGGCAAGAAGGGAGTTTCTGTCTGGGGGGTAGAGATGAAGGGGTGTAGGAATGACAGGTACCTCCTTTCTCTGCTCATCCATGGGCTGTAGCTCCTTCACATATGTGCACATGTACATGTACACACACACCTTCCACCCGCTAGCTCTTCACAGAGATTGGAGGGGCTGCCTTCTGAAGCTGGGCACTGGGACCTTTGAGATTCATCCCAGGCTGTGAAACCATCCACTCCATGAGGTCCTGTGGCTTTCCATTTTTCCCCTGCACTTGGGTTTAGAAACTTGACAAGTAACCATTCTTAATACATGAGGGTGCACCATGAAGAAACCTTAAGGAGTAATTTTCAAAGTATGTTCTGTTTCTTTGCTGCTGCTTTTTCTTTTTTGAAACATCTTTTTCAGGAGAACCTTCATAGCCATGTAAAAACTGCATTGACTGGAGTTGTTTCAGACTTTTATTTTCCCAAATAGTGTTTTGCTGTTTAAGTAAAATAATTGGAGAACCCACCACAATGTGGGAGGGTGCATAAGATCCTCAGTCTGACATAATTTTCTAAAGGATTATTTTGAAGAGAAAAACCCTACAATGCTAGTCAACAAAGACTCTATAGTCCTAGTTAATTTTAGAAAATATCTCCATCATGTAAGACATTTAGCATTATTGGTTGGCATTTCCACATGGTACCATAAAATGCTGTTTTCAGAAAACAAAGTGTAATTATTATAATTAAATTTACAACATTTAGGGCTTTTTTTCTTTCTGGTGGCCTGCAAATAGCACTATAAAACTAGGCTATGCCAGATCATAAGAAGATATCTTAATAAGAAAAGTTTTTTCCTTAAAAGTTCATTTCTGGGGGAACCCAGGGCTACGGGAGCTATGTGGAGCTGCTGCTTACCACTGTGTCCTCTGTAGCCCAGCCATGCCAGGGGCCGCTGCAGATGCGTCCAGCAGAACCCTGGCGGATGATGGGGATGCCATGGAAGTCAGTTCTGAAACCGTGCCTCTGCCCCCAGCACCAGGGGGTGAGAGGTGGACCTACAGTCACAGGTCAGTGTGGACCTCTTACTAAAACAATGTGTGTTCTGACCCTGGGCAGTGTGGACCTCTTACTAAAACAATGTGTGTTCTGACCTTGGGCCCACAGTCTTTTTGAAAGAAAGTAACACTGAGTGGGAACATTAGTGTCTATAGAATTGAAAGCCTAAAGGTTCTAGTTTTCTTGGCGTGAAACCTGGAGCCCAGAAATGGAAGCACCAGAAATGTCATCAGTCTAGGCTAGGAAGAACTTTTGCTGGCACTTGCCTCAGTCACAGCCTGACAGACTGTCTTTCTAATATTGGGAAAAATAGAAAGCAAACCACAGTGTGAGGGAAAAGTTGAACAATGAGAGAAAATAAGCGAAGAATGTTAACTGGCAGGAAAATGTGCATGTATGGCCCTCCGCAGCTTTCTCATGGCTGCCCAGACTGACCTGTGCATAACCCGGGATGCTAGGGCATTAGGTTTTAGGACAGTGGGTGCCAGGAAGTTTGTGTAGCTTGGCAAGAGCAGGCTTTTTTGGGTGAGTTCTCCCAAGAGAGTGCACACTGGTACCTGGGAGAATCTCCCACAGGAAGGAAGCAGATCTGAGACAGTGGGTCCAGGAGGCCAACTCTTTCCTGAATATTTTACAGAGCAAAAGACAAAGGAAACATTCCAGAATAAGACATAACCATATTAAAGGTCACTATTGGGTTGCTCATTGGCAAAAGAAATGCCTTTATTTGAAATACCATTTAATATGAATCTTTTCCATTCCAGAATACCTTCTACCATCTGTTTTGGACAGGGTGCACTGAGAGGATTTAAAAGCACCAAGAAAAGAAATAAACACCACTGACAGGGAGAAAGAACCAAGCATCTGAGCAGACCAGGGCAGAAGACCATGGACTCCTGCAGAAGACGGTATCTGTCAGGGCCTTTCTCTATAACTTTCTGTGCTACTGCCCTGGGACTGGGCCTTTGTTGCCCTCTGTATCTTGGTCCCTCCACAGGCACCTCAGCAGTTGTTACCAGAGACAGTAAGAGATCTGCAAAAATGACTGGGAATCACTACAGAGAGTAAGATGGGGAGATTGTGTACTTCCCTCTCCAGGGGCTACCTAAGAACATCCTATTTAAAAACATAAAATAATATTTTTTACTGATGATCTACAGTCTTGTTTCTGTGTTATTGAACTTGATCAGGAAATGAGCAATTATCAGGAGTGTTGTGTTTTTAGTGTTTCTCACAGAAATTTTAGTCTCAGAGTCTCTTAGAGGCAACGAGTGGGTCAGATTTGACTATGGTTAGTGTTTGACCTTTGTGACTTAAAGAGAGACATCCAGATCATTCTGTGCCCTACCAGCCAGTAAACTCTGCTGGAACATGGTGCCAGGAAGAGGCATAGAAGGAGGTCTCCAGAGAGGTTACTGGATAGATGCTGCAGGGAAGACAGTGATGACAGGCAGAGACCTGTGCAGCAGTTGTGTGGATGTCAGAAAAGCATGTGATTAAGGGGATTGCATAATAGACAAAAGCAAGTCAGGAAATTGGGCAGGCCTGTGGAGCACGGAGATACATAGCGAGAAGTGTGTTCTGGAGAAAGCAGCTTAACTTTAATAGAGTGAAGGCCTGGTAACATCATCTGACTGGACCCTTCTGTGCTGAGATATTGGCCAACCAACCCCTCCTGGCCTCACCTCACAGCCTGTTCTTTTTGGGCTATGAATCTGGCTGAAAATAGCTGATGGTCCCTGTTAGTGTGGCTGAATCCAGAGGATTCCTTACTTAGATTGGGAGTAAACATAACCACTGGTGCTTCAGGTACTGCAAAACTCAAGCACAAAGTACTCAAGGAAAGGACTGAGGATTTAGCTCAGTGGCAAAGTGCCTGCCTGGCCAGTGCAAGGTCCCAAGTTCGATCCCTGGTATCAAAAAAAAAAAAAAAAACATGGAAAAACCCTGAAACTTTAAGTATAGGTCCTAGTATGTGAATAGAGGGACTTCTGGGGTATACTGTTCTGGGTTTGAAAATGTACATCTTAGGTGGGTATGACCTCTTGAGAAACCACAAATGCACACAAGAAATACCATTCTGTCTTCATCTTTCTTTAGGAGGCTTCATGGGGGTGGGGCTGTCTATTCCTCTGACTCCTGCCTGTCTTCATACGACCAAAATACTGCAGCTCTGACACTTGCTGTTGGCATGACTGTATTAGCTCTTTTCATAGCAGCATATTTTGCCAGACTTTTCTTGCCACCAGTATTGGTATCCACTGTACTGTGTTGTAGTCTTTGGGGATTATTCCACCCTGGGATCTGTATTAGCTTTTCCATGGTTTAAAGGAGAAAAGGATTGTTTTGGCTTATGGTTTCAGTGGGTTCAGTACATGCTCTGCAGGCTCCAAAGCAGAAATGGAAGGTGAAAGGACATGGAAGAGGCAGCTACTCACCCATAGCAGCCAGAAGACAGAGGAGCTGGGGACAGGAATATATCCTTCCATGACAACCCCAGTGACGCACCTACAGCCAAGCCCCAGCTTCCAACCGCACCTTCAGCTATAAACTCATTAGGGGATTAATCCTTTGATGAGTATAGACCCCTGCCCCCCGTGATTCAGTCACCTTCCAAAAAGCCCCACCTTCGGACTGGTGAGACTTTTGAAGGAGATTGATTGATCGTGTTTTTGAGACAGGGTTTTGAGACAGCATTTTGCTGTGTAATTCAGGCTGGCCTTAAACTCACTTTGTAGCCCAAGCTGGCCTGCAACTTGCAGTGATTCCCTTGCCTCAGCCTCCCAAGCACTGGGATTACAGATATGCGCCACAATGCCCCACTTGAAGGACATTTTAGATCTAAAAAATGGTAACAATCCAATCCTATCTTCCTACCTACAAAGCTATTTATTATTTCTGTTTTCTGAGAAAGAATGCAAAACTTATGAGAAGAATGTATTTCTGTTTTTCTGACAAAGAATGTAAAACTTATGTGAAGAATATTACTGAAGCTGGTGCAATGCAGCACTCAGGAAGCAGAAATAGGAGGATAAGGTCACACTTAAGCTCTACAGTGAAATCATGTTTTAAAAAACAGAAAAAGTGCTACTGATGGAGAAGGAACTCAGCATTATAGTTATTTACCATGATCTGTTTTCGTTCGCTGGAAAAGGCTCACATCTCTGCTATAGAATATGGTATAGGCTATAAGTTCCAGGTGTCAGGAACATTTCTTATCTTTTTTTTTTTTGTACCAGGGATCGGACTCATAACCTCCTACTTGCCAGGCAGGTGCTTATGCTGCTGAGCTATATCCCAAGCTCTCAGAAATGTTCCTTAAGGAATTTCAACTTGCAGATTGCTGCAATGGTCACTGCTGCTCTTCAGGCTCTATGATGCCACCCAAGGACAGCAAGAAGAAAGATGCCAGGAAGTTGATCAAGAAAGAGAAAAACCTAGTAAACAAATCTGGGAGCAAAGCTGAAAAGCAGTCCAATGGCAAAGCTCTGAACAAACTCAACAGCCTGTTCTTGTTTCATAAAGCTATTTATGACACATTCTATAAGGAAGTTTGGTATAAATTATAATCCTTAAGGAGTTCCATAGTAAAGAAATGATCAAGCTTGTTTCCAGGCATAGAGCTCTAGTTATTTGTATCAGAAATACCAAGGTAATAACCCTAGCTGCTGGTGAAGATGTGTGAACAGGTCCAACTAGCTGTACATTTGGGAAAATAAATCTTTATTATTCAGTAAACAACGAAATACAGGTGTGGGTTTGGGCAGTGAACATTTAGGTGCAAATCACATGAGAGCCAGCCTGTGACTACAAATGCCCAAGGAAAATTTTTCCCTTTATCACCATCCAGTTTTTCTTTTAGCATCCAGGGCAAATACAACAAGAATTTTGTCCACTAAAGCATTTAAGATTTTAAAAATATATTTTTTTCATAAATGTTTCTGGTCAGTTTTAGACAACCCTTAGCAAAGTCAACATCTAAAAGATAGAAATATACCCCCCCCATACACATGCACAACAAACATACAGCAAGAGAAATGGAAATAAATATGACACCATTTCCTACACCTTCACATAACAGAAGCCCTATGGTGTTTCTGTGCCAAAGCTGTGGGAGCTGGAACCTCATACCTTGTCAGTGGAGTGGCAGTGTGGTGATCTCCTAGGAAGAATAAATTAGCAGTGGCTAGCAAAATTACTTCTGCATGGCTCCTTCATTCAGCAGTCCTATTCCAGGGACCTCTGGAATACACCTTGGCAAAAAATTCACATATGCTCATCAGACAATTTATTGTAGCAGGATTTTGAATAGCTTAAATACTGAAAATTCAAGTGTCCAACATCATTTAACCTGATCAATGTTAAGAACTGAAACTGTGGCATGAAAAGATGACATAGGTTTAAGATGTACCACGTTAATAGAACTCCTATGGTCCTGAATCCGGATAGGAAGGATGGCTATGAATTCATATTATATGCTGCATATTTATTAAATCAGTGGCTCTGTTGAAGAATCTGGTTATTTTTCAGAAATTGATATTATTACGGAATGCTAAGGTTAGTATGAGGAGGTAACTTAGAGTTCCACCACCCAAAGGTTGGACAGCCTGAGCATTAATAACAATAATTACAATTGCTTGAAACACTTGACATTATTTAAATCTATGAGTTCACAATGATTCTTTAAAAACCAACACTTTAGTGGCTACCTTGGGGAAGATATCAGGAACTGACTCAGCATTCTGAAAACTGATGATTTGAAGAGTCAAAAAATTTTCCCTACCTTATAAGAACTATGCCTTGGCAGTTAAATAGTTTGATGTCAGTAGCTGCTAATAACAAAAAGAGAGCAAACTAATTGGGTATCGGAGTCTTGGCCCAGAATGACCAATTTTCCCAGAAGTATGACAACAGAATAAAACACAGACAAACATTTATGTTAGTTACAAGGAGCACCAGGATGGCCAAAGCCCAATGACAGGCTAGGACACAGAACATTGGTGTCCTTGGCCCTTATTCCGTGCACAGCATGATTATGGGGGTGCGCTGGTGGGTTGCCGGAAGCAGTGGGGGTGAATTGCTGATGCAGTCAAGGTTCAAGAATTGAGGAACAATGCATTTTTGGAAAAGCACATAGGAACAGATCAGGGTTAACTCGTAAATCTGATTGTCTGCTAACTGCAATCAATTACTGAGCTGGATGGAATTTGCACAAGTCAAGACCTCAGCTGCTGTGTTGTCTTGACTTGAGGCACCAGAACGTCACAGTCTCAGCTCTGGCCATTGACTTAATCTGTCCTTAAGCCATCTGGGAGTTTTATCTCATATCACATAGGCCTAGGACAGACTCTTCATTTATTTTTGTGTCAATTTATTAATATTAATTATTGCTTGCTCTGTACTGCATCAAGCTGGTCCTCAGCAATTGGATTTTTCTTTCTTTTTTATTTTAAAGAAAATAAACCCTAACAAAACAAAATAGAGCAAAGCCAATCAAAGCAAAGCAGTGAAAATGGTATAGAACTTCGAAGCAGAATAATAGGAAATCAGCAATGGCTACCATATCTTCACAATAGTTGTTCATTCCACCAGAATAGTAAAATCAAGTAAAACAAAACAGTATATAACCAATCAGAACAGAACATTGAATAAAACAAAACAAATTGAAACAAAACAAAACAACTATTGGTTTTCAAAACAAGACAAAAGGAAATCCCTCCTATTTGCTATACTGCATACTGTTATCTCCTAATACATGCTCAGACTACTAACCTTAGGCCTGCAAAGTCAATTAAACAATACAAACTTTTAGTTGTTTTTGTACCTTAATTGCTATTAACTCAGCCTGCCCTCCAAGCCAGCCAGTTGCTTGGGGGGTGGTTGGGGGCAGGGTAGGGGAGTTCTTGATTCTTACCTTTGTGCTGTTTGGTTCAAGGGAAGGGCCAACTGGCTTCTCTCTTTCTGGGCCCATATGGTTTGTGTGACTTACTAGATGGGCAAACTGGCTTCTGGATGGGCTCCTCCCAGACCCAGCTGGATTTTTCTTGAAAGAAATTCACACAACCTATTGAGTAGTCTTATACTAAGGCTGAATGTAATTGTGTTTGGTTCCTCTAAAGCAGAGCCTGAGATAAGGGCTTGAATAAGAGTGGCTCATTTTTAGGGAAGATTGGGAAGAATAAAAAAGGGTGGGAAATTTGTCTAAAGAGGATTATTCAGGTGGCCATCATTTTGGGTAGCCATGGCCACCCCTTCAAGGAACTTTACAGGGTGTTTCTCAGCTATCCCAAGAAGCAGGAAGATGTTTATCTACCAATTGTGACAGGGTCCTCCACACTTACAGTTTTATATGGAAGAGTGGTCAGCCCCTTACACGCTGGAAGAGAAGCTGTGAGCAGGAAGTGGGATGGATTAGAAGGGCTGTCAGGTTGCACTCTGGGGAAATCAGGGTTGAGCTCAGAGATACAGCAACCTAGTCTCCCTTCCAGTGGACAGCACATTAACTAACACCCAGGAATGCAGGCAGCAACACCAGAGTGGAAAACTCCAGGTAAAACAACCCAGTTGCTCCAACAAGGAAAATAGACAAAGCTCACTGAGAGCTGACCTGTGTCAGTTTACAGTGACATGTACATGTTATAGAGTCTAGATGCCGATAAACAAGCTGGAAAGAACATTAGCAAACCAAGTCTACCTGAGAACCAGCTTCCAGATGATAATGTGAGATGACTCACTACCTAATCCATTAGTGGAACTTGGAACAATATTTTTGACACAATAATAGCAAATTTAAGGGGAAAAGGCAAATAAAGAAACATCTGTTCAAGAAAACCTGTGAAAATCCAGTAAGAGAAGCAAGAGAATGACATTGGAATGGGAGGCTCAGGGACACACCCCCATCAGACCTTGTGGCCTAGAGCACAGGCTCCTTCCTACCCCACTGGAGGACTTGCTCCCTGCAGGGGCAGCACTGCCCCGCCTGCGTCCTGGTCCAGGGCCCTATTGCTGAGGCTGAGTGCTGAGTGGGTGAGACTGACAGCTGGGACTTCCTTTAGCCAGCACTCAGCCAAGGTGAGGTCCTGGACCCTGGCTCCCTCTCACAAGAGGCACTTAGACAGCTTCAGGCTATGGCTCCCCCTAGTGGATCTCCCAGCTTTCTATGCCCCTAGCCCCAGTTCCAGACCACTGATTGAGAGATTCTACATGGGGATGAGAAACATCTCAGAAAAATAGATTGTCACAGAAACCAGCTTCATTCACAACCAAGTATGAACAGGACAAGTGTAGAGACTAGAGGTTGGGAAGACCTTGAGACACAGGCCAAATTGGAACCAGCTGCTTTACAAGAAAGAACCATGCCAGGAATCCTATTATACCATATACAGGGGAAGACGGGTAGGAGGACAACAGTTTTGAAGCCAGTGTGGGCTACTTTATAAAACCTGTCTCAAAATAAAAAAGGGCTGGTGATACAGCTTAGTGGTTCAGCACTTGCCTTGGAGGCAAGTGGCTTCAATCCCCAGTAGAGAGGGGGATTAAAAAAAGGAAAGGATATGAAAGAAAATAAAGAGCAACTGTAGACCAACAAGTTAGAGAATGTCATCGAAATGGGCAAGTTCCAAAGAGATTACTAAAACTGACCCAGGAAGAAGTAGACCATTTGAGCAGACTTATAATGCAAGAAAGAGGCTAAATTAGACATAAGAACACGACCCAGGAAGAAAAGCTCAGGATCGAATAGTTCCACTACTGAATTCTACTACATACTTCAACAACTAGTGTCAATTTTTAAAAACTTTCCAAAAAATAGAAGAGGAAATACTTCTTTATTTTATAAGGCAAGCACCACTCTGGTACTGTAGTCATATGAAGATATCAGAAGCAAAGCAAAACATTGTCCAGAATCTTATGAATATGGACACAAAAAATCCTCAACAAAATGCTAGCAAACCAAATGTAGCAACACGGAAAAAGAATTATACACTAACCCAGCAACATGTCAAAGTATTATACCATAACTAAGTGGAATTTTTCCCAGGAATGCAAGGCTGGTTTAATATCACAAAATCAGTTAATGTAGTATTACACTAGAATAAAAAAGTTATGCATCATCTCAATTGATGCAGAAAAATGATACAACAAAATTCAATATCCTTTCATGATAAAAACAATCAAAAAGTTTGGATAAATGGGAGCTTCCTTGATCTGACAATGGACATCTACAAAAAGTCCACAGCTAACATATTTAATGGTGAGAGATGATTTTTTTTAAAACCCTGAGATCAGGAGCAAGGCAAGGATATCTGTTCTTGCCATTTCTGTTCAACACTGTATTAGAAGTTCTAGCTGCCACAACGAGGAATGCAAAAGTAACAGCATCTAGATGGCTAAGGAAGTAAAATTATTTCTAATCACAGATGGCTTGGTATTATTTACAGAAAATTCTAAGAAATTCATTGAAAAAGGACTAGAACCAATAAATGAATTTAGCAGGTTTTCAGGACACAAAAATCAGCATACAAAATCAGTGTATTTCTATACACTTATAATGAACAATCCACAAATGTAATTAAGAATTCCATTTGCAATACAATCAAAATGAATAAAACACTTAAGAATAAATTTAATGAAGTACAAAACTTATAAAACATTTCAAAGGAGTTGAAGAGTTAAATAAACTACAAAACACTAAAAAGAAAATATAGGAGTAAATATTTATGACTTTTGATCTGATAAAGAATCCTTAGACATGACACCAGAAATATGAGCAAAAAAAGAAAGAGAGATAGAGATAAACTGGACTTCATCAAAATGAAAATATTTTGTGTTTCAAAGGATGCCATCAAGAAAGTGAAAAGAGAACCCACAGAATGGAAGAAAATATTTGCAAGTCCTATGTCTGATGAGGGTTTAGTATCCAAAATATATAAAGAATCTCTACAAATGAACACAAAATACAAGTGACACAATTTAAAAATGGGCAAAGGATTTTAATAGATGTTTCTTCAAAGAAGAAATATAGCCAATAAGCTATATATGAAATGATGCCATCATCTGTCATCAGGAAACAACAAATTAAAATCACAATGAGACTTTATGCCCACCAGATAATACTTTTTGCCAACAGTGTGGAAAAATCAGAACCCTTATGCCCTGCTAGTGGAAATATAAAGTGCAGCTGACTTGGGAAACAATATTGTAGCATCTCAAACACAGTTACTATATGACTCAGCAACCCCATTCCTAGGTGTATACCCAAAAGCAATGAAGACCTATGCCCATACAAAAACTTGTGTCCAAATGCTCATAGCAGTGTTACCCACAATGCCCAAAAAAAGGAAATAACCTAAATACCCATTAACTGATGAATGGATAAACAAATGGTTTATATCCATATAACAGAAAATGTACACTGAAAACATTACGTGAATGAAAACACACACACGTCTTGCTCTATAATTCCATTTCCAAAAAAATGTCCAGAACAAGGAAATCTACACACATAAAAAGCAGACTCTTGATAGCTTAAGATGGGCTTAAGCTATCAAGAAAAATACAATGCAAATACCTTCTTGAGGTGATGAAATCTCCTAAAAACTGTACTGATGGTTGTACATATCTGCAAACACACTAAACAGCACTGAATTGTAAACTTCAAATAGGTGAACTGTATGGAAACCTCAGTGCTGATGGGTTTCTGACAACATGAAAGATAATATAGATAACGTGGTTATGCTTTTTAAAATCATCTCCACACCTTGGAGCATTTGTGAAGGAAATACTATGATCTCTAGGATTTGCTTCACAACAATCCAGAGAAGGGATTTTTTTGGATTTAGTTGAAACTGGATCATCTCTAAGCTGACAGTGGCTGAGGCTGGGAGTTGAGGTATGGAAGTTCATAATCCACGAACCACCCATTGTGTGTGTGTGTGTGTGTGCACACACCGGTGTATATGTGATTATCCACTAGCATTTCCCATGGCAAAGGAAAAAAGGCTGAACCAGGCTGAGGTGTGAATAGTACCAGAATGATCCAGACTTGGATGAGAAGTTCAAATGCACCAAATCTCATAACCAGCTGCATTTAAGGGACAGATGGTGCACACTGTTTACACTTGCAGAACTTTTGACAGAGCTGTGACTCAAATCCACAGATACGAAGGAGGGAGCAGTCATTGTCTCTGCAGTAACAGAGCGATCTCTCCCCAAAGTGACCTATGGAGACCAAAGATCACAAGATTTCTCTACAGCAGTAGGAAACAGGCCAGTGCTCACTGCCAACTGAGAGCTTCACAGCCTGAAAAATAAGTGTGTCATTGGCTATGCTTTGGAGGAGCCCAAGAGTACCCTAAAGCTGGGGTGACTTTGCATGCAGGTCTGTTCCAGAACACCACCTGGGTGGGCACTGTTTCCTTAGCCCAACTGCTGGCTGTTGCAGTCCTCCATCTTTCACCAAAGAGGAAGATATTACTGTTGTTTCCACAGATTGCTGCCGAACTTAATGTTTTTACACTTTGAGGTACCTAGAATTTAAATAGTGATATTGTCAATCTATCCTTTATTGCCTTTTTATTTTTTATTTTTTTGCCTCACAGCTGAAATTGAATTTATACTAGGAAGTCACAATTTACCTAACACTGGAAAATCTACTGTAATTTCTCCCCTGGCAGATCAAAAAGGAAAACTGTTTGATTATCTCAGTACATGTAGAAAAAGAATTTGATAAAACCTAACATTAATTTATGATAAAGCTTTTTAGTACTCAGCTGCAGAAAAGATCCTTAAAAATTTGGAAAATACATCCAGAAAAATACAATGCAAATACCTTGCATCTGCTAAAAGCACCTAATTTGTAAGTCCCTTCAATTTTAGTTGTAATTATCTCAAAAATTTTGATGACTTGAGAATCATAACAATCAACACATCATTTTGACCAATGAAAAGCTCTCAAGTTATTGAACTTAAACAATATATATTGTATTTATAAAACCAGTCTCAGCATCATTTTGATTAGCTGGTAAACTAGGTTTAAATATTATAGTACTTAGGATAAAATCTCTCCCCAGGATGGGAGCTAGACTTTTAGGCATAACCAAAAGGAATGGGTGAAGAGAAAGTTATGCCAGTTATAGCTTAACTGAGTTATTTTTCCTGTTGACTCTTTTTGTTGAGGTATAATGGCTAGAAGAAAGGCCAGGGTTGAAGAGAAGGACAAAGAGACATATTCCAATCTCTAGCAATAGGCCGGTTTCTTTTCCCTCTGTAGTCATGATTACCCAGGGCTCCTCTATGGAGAGGTAGAGATGACAGTCCAGCCAGTGGGAGAAGGCAGAGTATCTAGGGCCTTTTAGCCTTTCTAGACCACCTGGGAAAAAAATATGAGCTCTGGGGTCTTTGCCTCGGAGCACAGCCTCTTAAAAGCACCTAATTTAAAAACCAAAGATGAAACAAAGATAAACCCTTTCCAAATGCTTCTGTCCATGCTCATGCCAGAGGCTCCAGCAGCCCAGTGAAACAAGAAGGGAGTGCACCATGCTGCATAGCATCAGCCCATCCAACACTGTCCCAGACGGGTCTAAAATAATCCAGGAGTGTAGGCCTGTCCTCCTGCAGGGGGCTCAGGGCTGCCTCCAGAGCAGTCTTGCCATCTGTGTTCAAAAATCAGTGCTCATTGAAGATAGATGGTTCCTCATTCTGACAAATTTTCAAAGGGCAACCTGGAAAAAAACGACACCTCACAAATGTTTAAAGGAATAATGTAGCTTTTTGCCATGGATTTTTTTTAGGGGGTACCAGGAATTGAAATCACAACCTTGCATTTGCCAGGCAGGTGCTTTTAAACATAACTCATAAGTGCTAAGACAGTCCTTTCCCTTATCTTACCATCTCTGAATTTTAGCATCTTATCACTGGCTAACATCTGCTTAATTTATTGCTTGATTTTTTTCTTAATACAGAATGCAGTATAATCCATCAGAAATAGCAAAAACTCTACGTTTAGATGTCATTTTTAGGTGATCATTTTCAAAGTGAACATGAAAGTACTAGAGCTTCAGGCCATCTAGAGAGTGTTATTTATTGTTGCACCAGGAAAACAGTGCAGTCCATTTATTCTGAAATGATACCTGAGGGCATGTACCAAGTTGGGGACTGGGAAGGCATGGGGGCCACAAAGAAGATTGGAAGAAAACATTTCTCTTTCCTCAGCACCTGGCTAATGTCAGTCAAAGTTTATTGAATTTTAGTAATGCAAAAAGGATATTCTTTTACCTTTACAGTTTATTGGAAGGAAATATGGCCAGAAGTGTTTCTTTGTACATAAAATTACATCTTGGCAGTAGCTTAAGTAGCTGGTTAGCTTTTGAGAAATCTCTTTGCCCTCCAGATCTTTAGGATGATGTAAAGTCTGCTGGTCGGATTTTGTGAATCCTTTCTCCAAAAATGCCATGAGTAAGACTGACCGGGCCCCTATCCTCTGAATGGTCCACAGGACTGTTCATACCAGAGGTGGGGCCAAAAGCAGATCCCAACATACCCACAAAGGATGAGGGCTATTCCAGGCAGCCAGCAGGGGCTCTGCGGGCTGACCATGTGCCAAGATGGTGTCTAGACGAGTCAGCCCCATCCAGAAGCCCGCTGTTATCCACCCACTCTCCCTGCATGTGACCCTGATATCAGGAGCCTGGGTGCTGTTTTCCAGGCCTCGGGTCACTCTTTTAATGAGATATGAGATGCCATTGGTAGTGGTGGGGTTAATAGGGTCTTTCACAGTCTGGTCCTCTATACTTTGGCTCTGACAGAGGTCACCCACAGCCCATAACGATCCCACCACTTGCCCACTAGTCATCCCTGGATCACACAGCCCTGCATTTAGAAGAAACATGGTCTTCCCTAACCGCCACTCTGGCCATTTTGTCACGTGGTCTCCCACCCAGATCACAAACTCCTAAGGGCAGGGCAGTGACTCCAAGTTCACTGGTGGAGGCCCAACATGGGTAGCTAAAAGGGCAGACAGGAGACCAGGAAGCTGGGGCTCAGAGTGTCCATCTGTAAGGTGATGGGGAGGCAGAGGGAAGGGTCATGATGGTCCATCCTTTTCTGGCTCTGGGCCACCTCTGACTTTCATATACCTCTGACTTGGTGATACACAGGCTAAATTCATCAGGAGCACACAGCTGGAGGCCCAGCCAGGGTTTATACAGAACCTGTCCTATAAGAAGGCCAATAAATCAGCTGTCCTTTAAAAAAGTCTCTCTTGAAAAATTCACCTTCTTTCAGCTTTGTCCTGAAAGCAAATTCTACTTAGGCAGTAACAAGAGCTATTGGCTTGATGTTCAGGCATCTGCATGTCTCACCTTCTAGGACACCAGAGCTGGGCTCCTCCTGGGGAGATAGGGGACCAGTCTCAGTGGGGATATCTGAGGAGAGCCTCCATGTGTATTTTGGGCAGAGAAGTTACAGAGAGACAAATTAGCAAGTTCTTCACTCACTGAATTCAGCAAATTCTGGGTCAGCCCGGAGGGATCTGGCACTCTGGAGTCTAAGTCTCCATGGGATCATTGATATGCCCCCAACCAGCACTCACTGCATGGATAAAGACAAGCTACCAGGCAGCAGGGCATGTGCAGACCCCTGCTCCATCAGAATGGGCACTGAATACTCATTTTCTTCCTCTGTTGGTTGGTTTCAGAATTATCTCAAAAGTCATCACAACTAGCTAGGTGCTTCTGAGAAGCTGAAGCAGGAGGATAACAAGTTTGAGCCTGGCCTGTGC
This sequence comes from Hydrochoerus hydrochaeris, assembly GCA_004027455.1. Classification (NCBI taxonomy): domain Eukaryota; kingdom Metazoa; phylum Chordata; class Mammalia; order Rodentia; family Hydrochaeridae; genus Hydrochoerus; species Hydrochoerus hydrochaeris. The sequence continues at coordinate 214,888 of PVLA01002396.1, read as the reverse complement.
TAGTTAGTGAGACTCTGTCTCAAAATAAAAAACGGACTAGGGATGTAACTCGATTCGATTTACAGCACATGCACGCACGCACGCACGCACGCACACATGCACACACCACCAAACAAAAACCCCTAAAAACAAACACCATGACTGAACCATAAAACTAGGTCCTGACTTACCCAGTGTCTTAGGAACCTCAGGATCCAAGTACCCACAGAAGTTAAAAAGCAGCAGAAATGCCTGGTGTGAGGATCATGGGAGGTGTTGGTTGCTGCTGCAGCTCCAGCCTGTCCTCCCCACGCTCCTTTTTGTTATAGTATTTACAAACAGAGCACTGTGGCTGAAATCGGATTTAACAGCGCAGGTTCCATCACCTTTTGGCCTTCTGGCTAAGATCAAGTACAACAACTCAGGCTCCAGCACACACTGGCAAGCACCTGACGAGGGTGGATGCTTTGCCTTTGATCATTTTATTTTAAAAACCCAAGAGTTCCTGTTTTCTCAGCGATGCAGGGAGAAAGTCTAATGGACATCAACAGGCAATTTGGTGTATTATTATCTGCAATGTCAGGGTTTTTTTTTTTTGGTACCGGGGATCAAACTCATGACTGTGCACTTGCAAGGCAGGTGCTTATGCCAGTGAGCTAAATCCCCAGCCCCAATGTCAGGTGTTTTTAACCAGAGCAGAAGAATGCAGTGAAGTTTTTGCGTCTGCTGTTTTCTTGTGACATGGTCACACAGAAGCCTGTTGAGTACTTGTGCAGGGTCCTTCCTTCCTGCATGCCAGGAGGACCCCAGGCCAGTGCCATCAACCCAAGCTCTGCAGGAAGAGTGTGGAATTCCTTCCCGTTCCAGGTCCTCCTCCAGCAGAAGGCAGGAGATGGGAAGGGAGAAAGGACTTGCCCACTGTACCCACCGCTATCCACGGGGAGCTCCTATACACTCACGGCACACTTTATCCTTAAGCCTCCAGATTGTAGCTGAAGATAACAGGGAAAATGATGGATTTTTTTTTTCCTTTTGCATCTCAGGAACAGGCGCGTCAAGGGTTCTCAACCCTGCGCGGAGGACGAACGCCCCACAGGGGCAGCCCCTCATCATAGATGAAATCGTACACAGTTCAGTATTTTCCTTCCTCAGGTGAAGCCAGAGGCGTCCCATTTGTAAATGAGCTCAATGCGGTACAAAGCAGCAGCAGAAGGATCACCCGAGTGTTCCTGGCCTCTGGGGCAAGTTAGAGCAAAGCCTTTGGACGCGTCCTCCAGGGTGCACCGTGCGGGGGTACCCGGGAGACTCTTCTTACTTGCGCCTGGGGCCCCAGCCCGCAGAGGGCGCGAGGTCGGTGCTGATCTCCTGGGGCTCCTGCCCCACGCCGCGGCCCTAAGGAGGTCTCCCCTTTCAAACTCTAGAGCGGATCCCTGGATCTCTTCCCCTCGCTGCCTACGACGCAGTCTTCTGCCTTGGACTCACAGAATAGTCTATATTTTTAAAAAATGATAAATGTCCCTAAATTAAGAGTGAAAATTTCCGCCTAGACATAATAAATCGAGTTGCGGTGAAAATAGTTTCTTCCTAGCTGTTTCAGCACCAGATTATTTTAATTGCCTTTTCTGGAATTCGTTTCTCGCCGCGGTTCAAAAAATCTCGTAGATCCTTCTGCGTGTGCGCGGTCACCTGGAGAGGCACCTGACCAGCGGCAGATTCCCTGCACAAACCTCAAAGAACTCTGTTGCTTGCTTTGTAAAAAGTAGGAGGAACTGTTTTGTCTCCTTTCGAGGCCACTGTCTGAAGCTCTTTTCATCGCCTTTCAGAAGTTTGGTATTAACATGATTTTAAGAAAAATTTAAAATCAAAGATAATCACAAATAGGCTTCAAGAATCAAATATTGATAGCATCGTATTAGCAAATTTTAAAAAAGGAAAGATAAAATTAAAATCAAAACAAACATTAAAAAAAAAAAACAACCCAGAAAGCGAAATCGAAACCCTGGCAGTTACCAGGCGCAGCGCTGCCGAGTGTGCAGGACTGGTGGGCGGTCGGGGCCGAACCCGCGTGGGACTCACGGAGCAACGCCACCCTCGCGCCCGCGCCGCTGCCGGACGTTCCCAGCCCACAGCCTAAGACCGATAGTACAAGCCGCAGGCCGCTGCGGGCCCCGCCAGGAGCCCGGGCACCGGCGGCAGAGCGCTAGGCGCGCCTCCGTGCAGCGGGGCGCCTAGAGGGAAAGGCAGGGAGAAAGACGGCAGCGGTGGCTTGGCCGCCAGCTTCAGCTTCTCCAGCTCGGCCTCCTGCAGCCGCTTGGCTTTGGCTCGGCGATTCTGAAACCAGATCTTGACCTGCGTCTCGGTGAGGCTCAGGCTGCGGGAGAACTCTGCGCGCTCAGCGACGGACAAATACTGCTTCTGGTGAAACCTGCGCTCCAGCGCCAAGAGCTGCGCGGTGGTGAAGGGAGTTCGCGGTTTGCGGGTGTTCTTGTGTTTTCGGAGGGTGCACGGTGGAGGACTGAGGGCACCTGAGAGAAAAGAGAAGCACAAAGCGGGCGCTCAAAAACCTGCAGCCCTCCCCGTTCCAATGCTGCCGGATCCCAGCGACAACCGCTTGCGGGTGCCAGTTCTCAGGCCGTGACTTCAGTCTTGGGAGCAAAAACAACCCAATGGCCAATGGGCTAAGCAAAGCAAGGGCCGCGGAGGCGGGAGAAGGGGTGGCCGTCGTGGGCCGGGCACTGCTACCTGGATCCGCCGCTCCGCACCCCAGGGTGCGCGAGAACTGTACCCTTCTGAAAAGAGCGAGAAGCAGACTCCAGGGGTCGTGGGAGCACTCGGGGTGGGCAGGGCTGCTTCGGCAAGAGTGGCGGCCACTCGCGACTCACGCGCTTGGCTGACGTGGGGCCCGGGAGCCTTTCGGACCTGGAGGCGCCGTGGGGGCCGGGGGAGGGTGTGTTCGCCCTTGCCCTCAGGCTGGCGGCGTTACTGGCTGGTTACTTCCTAAGTTACAGTCTTTCCATCCTGGGCAGGGCGGGCCTGGCCGCTCTCAGGGACTAAGCCCGCGACGTTTGGCACTTACGTGGGGGGCACGTGCTGGCAGCGGGCTCTGTGTCACCCAGGGCTCTTTCCTCCCCAGACTCTGAGGGCTCCGAGTCCGGCCCGCGCTCTGCCTCCAGCAGCGATTCGACGCTGAAGGGCAGGGGGTTGGACCCGGTGCCGTCCCCGCCTCGCGCCCTGAGCCCAGCGGGGTTCATGGCCAAAGAAGCTGGTGCCATGCGTGGGGCGGCGGGCGCTGCTGGCCCGGTAGGACGCGTTGGACATAGGCGCAGAGAGCAGCACTGTTACCCGGGGTCCGCGGTACGCGCGTCCACCGCGTGCTATAAAAAGGTGGCTCGGCTTTCATGCGCCGCTCTCCAATGGTGGCGCGGGTGATGTGCGGGACTTAGCGTCGGTTGGCTTCGCCGCCCTAGAAGGCGGGACGGACGGAGAAGGCGGGACGGAGAAGGGCGGGGCTGCCGCCGGGAATCCCAGTGTCCCGGCCCTGGCAGGCCTGGCCACACCCGGGCATCTGTGCCCTGCTGGAGGATTGCTCGCGCTCCTACTGCAAGGAAGGTGGAGGGTGCCCGACGACTTGTCGAGCTGTCCGAGCCTCCCGACGCGAAGCACCAACGGGCGGCTTGGAGAACTGTAGGGTCCCTGTCAGGGCATCTGCTCTTGTGCCTGTGCGGATGCTGCGCCTTGGATGTCCCCGAGCCGTACGCGGCCTGAGCCCTAGGAGCGCCCCGCGGCACTGTTGCAGGTCCATGGGCAGAGTCCACAGCCCAGTCACAGAGGTGGAGCTCTCAGACTCCTGCGCTCTCCCTCCGCAGGTACCCAACCCAATCATCTGGGCTCAAGCAGAAGGTTTTGGGAAACGGTCCTGGACTGCACGGGTCTCCCACAGACCTGGAAACAGCCTAGGCCTTCCCAGAAGTTCCTGAGGACCACACTGGCACCTGAGGCTAAGAAAAGAAGGCTCCAAGACTAGACAGAGACTCGAAATTTTGAGGGATTCTTTTTTCAAAACCTATCTACTGACCCACCAACCTGCTGTAAAGCGAGCTGCCTCTGGGCAGGCTTATGAAAGGTTTTGGAGTAGATCGTGAATTGTTTGGGCTAACGACTTTATGTCTGATTAATATCTAGAAAAAGCAGTCTATATCGGTATAGGTACTGAGATTCAATCCCAAGGCCTTCCCACTGAGCTACATCCTTAGTCTTTTTTTTTTTTTTTTACTTTTTATTTTGAGAAAGTCTCACTAATTTGTTAAGTTACCCAGGCTGTGCTCAAAATTTCCATCCTCCTGCCTCTGCCTCCCAGAGTACTGGGATTATAGGCATGTGCTACAAAGACCAGTTAATACATGTCTATTAAAAAAAAACAAAAAAACAAAGCTGCCTTAATAAAATCCAACTTTTGAGGATAGCTTAACTGTCCAGCCCAGGCAGAACTATTAAATTATAAAATTTTCCTTCGTACATTTTTTTAAGACAGGGTACTATGGTTTGTGTCTAGATGTGCCCCCAGAGCCTCCTGCAGTCATGGGGGCAGGCTTCTCAAGTTTGTGATTGATTCATGGCATGGTCTAATGCTGGGATTATGGGTGTGAGTGCTACACCCACCCTGGGGCAGAAAACGTACATACAGTATAAGAGAGGGAGAAACACTTGCTGTCTTGCTCCTCCTATTTTTGCTCTTGTTGCTTTTGCTGCTCTTTACAGCCACAAACTGTTGCTTTTCTGCCGTGCCACCACACCCTGTAGCCAGTTGATTATGGACCGAAACATGCACAACTTCCTTAATTTTGGGCATCAGGTATTTTGTCTCAGCAACAAGAGAAAAGTGACCAACACAGAATTTGGTACCAGGGAAGTGGGGTCATTTCTGTGACTGTACCTGACCATGTGATTCAAGAGCCTTTGGGAATGGCTGTTGGAAAGAGTTTGGAAAGGTTCAGAGATATTGCCTGAAAGAGCAGCACTGGAACACCTTAGGCTGTTTTATATGGGAGATTCTGATCAGAGCTCAGAAGACCAGAATGCTGATAGAAATTATACAGACCAGGTTTGGTTTCTCCTGGGAAGAAACCATACATTGGTTGCCAGAGTACAGATAATGTATGTTATGGCTTGGCAAAAAGTTTGTCTGCATTTTGCTCATGTCCAGAGATTTGTCTGAGACTAAGATTATGGATAGTGGACTAATTAATCTAGCATAAGAAATTTCAAGGCAGTCTAATGTTATGGTGGTGACATGGCCATTGTTGGGGGCTTTTAGCCAGATATATGTTGAGAATCAAGAGCACAGAGCCCAGCAGAATGATTTAACATGTTGTGAGTCTGGCCAGAAGGAAACTCCAGTAAAGCTGTGGACTGAAAAGATAGAGCTAAGGAAATCTTGATTGCTAATAAGGAACCAGATAGTAGGAAAAATGACCTGAGGGCATCACAAGAAGCAAAAGGACTCCACCCTTTGCAGCCTCAAAATTGCAAAAGTGAAATGTTTTGCTTTGAGAAGAAAATATCAGAGCACCATGTGCCAGAATGGCAACAGCAGCACCTGTCCCAGAATGGTGCCAACCACATCATATTTCAGAATGGTGGCAACCTAGAGAATTTTATTCCTTGGAATTGATTTCAGAGTGCTTAGTTATGCACACACTTGACTATTATAGCCTGGCTACTGCTCCAGCTGGCAGCAGACCGTGGCAACATTCATGTGGTACTGATTTTAGGCACATGCAGAATGCAAGTGTTCTGAGGTTAAAGAGGCTTCTATCCAGATTTCAGAAGGAGGCTTAGGAGGCCAGGCATTATACCCATGAGAGGGCAGTGTGTGAAGCTGTGAGGGTGAAGACAAAGGTACACTGGAAACCCCAGAAGGGATGTGTCTTTGGGGAGCCAAGGATTTGTGTCTAGATATGTTTGTGTTATGGTTTGTGTCTAGATGTTCCCCCAAAGCCTCACGTAATCACAAGGGGGCAGGCTTCCAGAGTTTATGATTGATTCATGGTCCAATGCTGGGATTATGGGTGTGAGTGCTACACCCACCCTGGGCCAGAAAGCCTGTATACAGTATTAGGAAGGGAAAGAGTCTTGCTCTCTTACTCCTTCCTTTTTTGCTCTTGTTTTTGCTGTCTTCTGCTGCCATGAACTATTGCTCTTCTGACATGCCATCCTGCCTTGGAGCCTGCTGATTATGGGCTGAAACTTCCACAAACTGTGAGTTTAATAAACCTTTCCTTTCTTAATTTTGGATGTTGGGTATTTTGTCCCAGCAATAAGAGAAAAAGTAACCAAAATACAGGATTTCACTATGCAGTTCAGGTTGACTTTGAACTCACTTTGTAGCCCAGCCTGGCCTCGAACTCCCAGTGATCCTCCTACCTCAGCCTCCTGAGTGCTGGGATTACAGCCGTGTGTCACCATGCCCAGCTTCCTTCATACAAATTTAGAAGTTGTTGGAAGGGGCCCTCAGAGGGCTCCTAGCTGGCTAGGCCTAGTGTCTAGTAGAGACCAGCTCTTTCTATATTCATAGACTTTTAGCCCCTTTCTAATGTAGTAAAAATGCTCTAAGTCAATTGATGATAACTGCATCATGAAAGCACTTTCTTTGAAGGCCTCACTTTGAAGGCCTTTCTTTGTGGTCCTTTATCTTTACCAGGCCATTTATAGGAGGGTTCAAAGAATTTTAATAAGGATGACAGAAGACTGGCCTGGGTCTGCTCTGTGTCCATCTGGGATACTGCAAAGGTGGCTTCTGGGTGTAGGAAGCACAAGCCTATGCCCACCTGGAAAGGACAAGGTCAAGGGTCAGCAGAAGCTTAGCTGGGCAGGATTCTTTCCTGCCAACTAGTGGGATAGTTCTTCCTTGGGCTTCCCCACCTCCCAGTGTATCCATATTGGCATTCCTCTTGGTAGCCATGCCAGCTGCAGTATGGCTGCACTTCACCCAGAAGGTCAAGGCTAAAGGAAAAGGCAGCACATCAGGACAGGCATGAAAACCTAGGCCACAACACAACACAGACAGGTGTTCCTGACAGGGTATCTCCTGTCCCCACTGTGGCCCGGCTGGCAGAAAGCAAGGATAGTGCGGGTGAGAAGAGAAACTTTTGGTCAACATGCTGGTTTTGGGTGCAGAAACCTGAGTTTACAAGCAACAAGAGCCTGACCGCTGTCTGGTCAACAGAAAAGATGGGGGTCCCCAGGGGCACTGGACCTCCCAGAAAGGTCAGAAAGTTGACACAACTCTGGTAGTAAAGAGGTCCCTTATTCCAGCTGTCCAGCTGTGCCCCTGGAATGACATAGGTAAAACCCTGAAGGTTCCCATTCAGCTCTCTTTGGCAGACACATTCTGAAGTTTGAGGGAAGCTGTTTCCTTTTGGTGTCTTGTGTCTGGGGCTCCTCTAATGCTGACTTTGTATAGAAGGACCAATGCATGCAGATCATATGGCTAGAAAGGGCTTCTAAGTGGGACGAGGAGGAGATTTCTGAGAATAAACTTCATTGTAGGGTTTACACAACACATTTGCAATGTGGCAGGGCTGGAGAAGCAGCTCTTCCTCTTTGGGCTTGGACAGGAGGATAGTCTGGTGCTGCATAGTCCAAACTAAGACCATTGCAGACCATGCCATGTGATGAAGATGACGAGGTCTTGTGAGTCATCAAGTTGCTCAAGGTAGGCTCAAACTTATAATTCTGCCTTAGCCTTTCAAGGTGCTGATATTACAGACTTGTGCCACTGCCTATCCTGGCTTGTGTCTAGTCCTTCCTTTTCTTCCATTTCTAAAAAAAAATTTATATATGTTTGGAATACATAATAAAAACATTCATCATGGGGAATTGGTCCATATACATATTGCATGTTGATGCTTTTTACTTCCCTTTTTTCTCTTGCCTCCCCCATCTCTCTCTCTATCCACTGCTTTTCTCCACAAAGCCTGTCTTCTTGTTTCCTACAATGAATCTTTTGCTTTGTTCTAAATTATTTGTACTTTGAGCTTCTCATATAAGGAAAACTGTGATATTTAATATTCTGTGTCTGATTTATTTTGCTTAGTATTATGGTCTCAAGGTCCATCCATTTCTCTATGAGTGTCTCAAATATATCCTCCTTTATGGCTGAATAGTACTTCATTGTATATATTACATATTTTCCTTATCCAGTCACCTTTTAGTGGGCACACAGGCTGCTTCCAAGATTTAGCATGAATACACACATGCCACTCTAAAATGATGCCTTTAACTCTTTCAGCAAGCTACCCAGAAAAGGTATAGTTGAGTCAAATTACATCTCTAATTTCCTGAGGAACTGTCATTTTGATTTGAGAAGTGATGGTGCCAGGAATGTAGAAGGGTTCTTTTCCCCCCAACCTTGCCAGCACTTTTTTTCTCAGTGATAGCTGTTCTTTCGGAAGTAAGATGTGTTAGGTTTTTGGCACAATAAGAGAGAAAAATATAATATAAAAGTAGCTTTTATTTTGAGGACATGGAGAGAACTCCATGGCTCTAGAAGCCCTGGTCTTCTCTGACTGGAAAGCAGGGTGTTGGATATATTTATAAACTCTGACAGGGGTGGCACTTAAGGCAGGCATTTGATGACACCCAGGGGGCTGACTGGAGCCTTTTTTGCGCCACTGGGACAGGAAAAAGGAAGTTGTCATATGGGAAAGAGGGAGTAGCTTTAAAGTAAACATCCTTAATCCCCGCCTCCACTACGTAAGGCCATGCAGGGCATAGTCCTTTCAAGATGGAACCTCAGTGTTACTTTGATCTGCATTCTTCTCATGGCCAAATATGAACACTTTTTCATGTACCTATCAGCCATTTGTACTCCTACTTTTGAGCAGTGCTTATTCATTTCAATTGCCCTAATTTGTGGGTTTAATTTGGTCTTTAATCTTGGGGCCCAAATTTTTAAAATTTCTATTTAAAATATTCTAGTTATTAGTTCTTTTCTGAGCAAATAGTGGTATTTACACATTCTGTAGGTTGTCTTTCCCTTCTGTTGGTTGTTACCTTTGCTGTACAGAAGGATTTAATTTGAGATAGACCCATTTGTTGATTGTTGATGTTGTTTCTTGTGCCACTGGGGTTCTACTCAGAAAGCCCTTACCTATGCTTGTATCTTTAAGAGGTTTACAGATTTTTAATTCCAGCAGATTCAGTGTTTCTGTTTTTATACATGTCTTTAATACACTGTGATTTTACTGCAGGATGAGAGTTGCAGCACTAGATTAATTCTTGCACACATGGCTAACCAGTTCTCCCAGCACCATTTATTAAAGAGGCTACCTTTTCTCTAACATAGAGTCGCTTTGTTATAAACTTGAAATCTAGGCTTGTGACACTCTTCTCTTTCATCTTGTTGCCTAGGATTGCATTTGCTCTTCTCAGTCTCTTTTTTTTTTCAGACAGGGTCTTACACTGTAATTTAGGCTGACCTTGAATTCAAGGCGATCCTTCTGCCTCAGTATCCCAAGTGCTGGGTTTATGCACTACCATGCCCAGTATTCTCAGTCTTTTCATGTTTCATATAAACTTTTTTTTTCTAGCTTTGTGAAGAATATGTTGATACTTTGTTTGGAATTACATTAAATCTATATATCATTTTTTGTAATATGGCTACATTTTTTCTTTGAAACAGGGTTTCACTATGTAGGTCAGGCTGAGCTTGAACTCACCATGTAGCTCAGTCTGGGATCAAACTCTCAGTAATCTTCCTGCCTCAGCTTCCTGAGTGCTGAGATGATAGGTGTGCTCCATCATGCCTGACTCACACAGTGGCCATTTTGACAATATTGGTTCTGTGCAAGGGGAGCTGTTCAAACCTGGGGATACACAGTCATGGTGACAGTGGTGGCTGGAGATCCTAGAGGCCTCTGCAGAGAGACAAGGCAGTGGAGGGGAGCAGCAAACATGGAGGACTGCACTGGCTGGCAGTGAATACAGAGGACTTAGTCCTCCCACAGAGAGAGAGTGATTAGCCAGGAGCCATTTTGGAGATGGGCTGGATACGCCAGGAACCCAGAACTGCTGCTGGCTTCCTCTAGCCTTTTTCTAGCTGGGCACAGACCCGTGGAAATTGCTTGGACTGTGGCAAGCCCAGTGAGTCTGATCTCACAGCAGGCCTGCTAAGGTAACCTACTATCTCACCATAAAGCAACTGCCGCCTTGCTGGGGTAGATTGGCATGATTCGGGACTCTATCTCCACAAACTGTCTACTAGTGAAACTAGAGAGAATTCTAAAAGTGGACTGTTTGTTTTTCTGTTTCTGTTTTTGTTTGTTTGTTTTCTCTTTCTACTTCATTGTTTATACATGGGTGCGAAAGTGGTTCCTAACCTCTTTGTGGGTGTGGTTCTGTTCTTCCTTTTATCTCTTCCATCTCTCTTTTCTTTCAGTCTTCTGCAGCAGTTTGCCCAAATTGGCGTGATCCCCCTTTGTCCTCCAAACTTATTTCTAATCTCTTTATCTTCTTCCACTTCTCTGTTTTTTCCTTAATCCATTTTCAATTTGAACCCTGAGGGGAAAAGTGACACATTACAGATTTATATATTGCATATAATTATCTGGTTTGTTATACAATCACAATCTAGTTTGTATGGTTAAAAGTTGCAAATGAAGGGTTAGCTCACATTGTGGTTTTTTTAGGCTGTGTTTGATGCTATTGGTACTATAGCCAAAATTGACATAACTGTTCTAAACAGCTGTTGGTCCTGATAATCTATGGCTGAGATTAACTGAAGGTCACAAAAAATATGGTGGCACAGTACCAAAGAACCAGAGACTAGGCCAAACAAGTAACAACTTCTCATCTCCAACAAACTGAAGCAGTAAGATCTCCTAACAGACTCCAAAGCCAAAAAGCAGCTACATCTGGAAGAGACCTCAGAGAAGTAATCATCACATAAGTGTCCTAAATACTACCAATAAAGCAATGCATGATAGGCAATTTACAAGCATCATCAAAAGAATTAAACTAAAAAAAAGATAAAAATAAAATGAGAAGATACTCAAGCAAAATGCAACCTTGGACATCCAGTTCACCAAAGACAAATCCAGTGGAGGAATGAAGTAGGACAATCCAAAAGCTCCCCACCAGGTCTCTCTGAAGTGGAAACAAAAAAGAAATTGAACAAAGCTCTGAAAAAAAATGAAATCAGAAATAATCTCTCATATAGCTGCAGATGTTACTAAATTACACACCATGCTTAGTGACATTAGAGCAGACATAGACAAAAAAATAGTACTCCAAATTCTAAAGGAAAACAACTTTCAACCCAGACTGTTATATCCCACAAAACTATCTCAAAATTGATGGAGAATAAAGATACTTCCATGACAAAGAACATCTGAGGAAATTTATGACTACCACATCAGAACTTCAAAATGTTCTGAAAGACATTCTAGAAAAACATAATAAGGTCTACAGCTCCTCGAACTCCAACAGAAGGAATCCACCAGGGAAGGCAAATAATTAGATAAAGGAAAAAAAAAGGGGGAGCCAACAACAGGAAAACAACATGACAAGGATAAGTCAATACATGTCAGTTATAACTATCAATGTAAATGTCTCAGTTCACCAGTCAAAAGACACAGACTGGCAGAATGGATCCAGAAGCAAGATCCAACAATATGCTGCATACAAGAAACACATTTAATCCAAAAAGGAATTCATAGACTGAAATTCAAAGGATGAAAAACAATACTCCTCATGACAGGAACACAGAAAAAAGCAGGGGTAGCCATCATCCTATTTGCAGACAAAGTGAATTTCAAGCCAAGACTGATTAAGAGAGATAAAGAAGGTCAGTACATCCTTGTAAAAGGAACAATCCAAGATGAAGAGATAAAAATCATAAATAGATATGAAACAAATACCAATGTACCCAACTATATGAAAAAATTACTAACAGACATAAAATATCAAATAAGCCCCAATACAATTGTATTGAGAGACTTTAATACCTCACTATCACAAAAAGACAGCTCAACTAGACAAAAAAATCAATAGTAAAATAATAGAACTAAATCAAACTTTTGAGCAAATGGACTTAGTAGATGTCTATAGAGTGTTCCACCCTACAACATCAAAATACGCATTCTTCTCAGCTACACATGGGACATTCTCCAAAATAGCCCATATACTGGCTCATAAAACATGCCTAAGTAAATGCAAAGGAATTGAAATGCATACTATCAGATCACAGTGCAATCAAATTGGAAATCCATGCCAAAGGAAACTACAAAAACTTCATAAACACATGGAAATTAAATATCACGCTACTGAACAACCAATGGGTCACAGATGAAATTAAAGAAGAAATTAGACAGTTTTTACAGTTCAATGATAATGACAATACAACATACCAGAACTTGTGGGACACAATGAAAGCAGTTTTAAGAGGGAAATTTATATCAGTAAATACACACATCAGGAAAACAGAGCAAATGCATATAAACAATTTAATGTTGAACCTTAGACTTTTAGAAAAAGAAGAGTAGGCTAACCCAAAAGCTCTTATGAGAGAGGAAACTGTAAAGATCAGAGCAGAAATCAACACATTGGAGACCAGAAAAACAATACAAAGAATCAATGAATTGAAAAGTTGACTCTTTGAAAGATTAAATAAAATTAACAAACTCTTGGCCAACCTTATCAAAAAAAGGAAAAAACTCAAATCTATTCAGTTAGGAATTAAAAGGGTCAGGCTGGGGATTTAGCTCAGAGATGTAAATGCCTGCTTGGCAAATGTGAGTTCATGAGTTCAATCCCTGGTACCATAAATAAATAAATTTTTTAAAAAAGGAATTAAAAGGGTAAAATTACAACAGACCCTATAGAAATCCAGAAAATCATCAATAGCTACTTTGAAAATCTGTGTTCTAATAAGATGGAAAATACAGAAGAAATTTGTAGATTCCTAGCTAAATATAAATTAACAAAGCTGAATCAAGAAGATATAAAAATCCTAAATAACCCAATATCAATAAATGAAATTAAAGGTGTAATTAAAAATCCATCAACAAAGAAAAGCCTAGATCCTGATGGATTCACTGTGAATTCTACAAGTAATTTAGTGGAGACCTAACACCACTACTTCTCAAACTCTTTAATGAAGTTGAAAGGGAAGCAATACTCCCAAATTCATTCTTGGAAGCAAGCATTACTCTGATTCTAAAACCAGGGAAAGACCCAACTAAGAAAGAAAATTACAGGCCAATCTCTCTAATGAACATTGATGCAAAAATCCTCAGTAAGATACTGGTAAACAGATTGCAGCATGTTGTCAAAAAGACTGTATACCATGATTAAGTGGGATTTATTCCAGAGATGCAAGGATGGTTCAATCTACATAAATGCATAAATGTAACGCATCATATTAAGATCCAAGTACAAAAATCATATAATCATCTCATTAGATGCAGAAAAAGCTTTTGACAAAGTCCAGCATCCATTCATGATAAAAAAAACCCTACAAAAAAATTGGAATAGATGGTGTATGTCTCAATCTGATAAAAGCCATCTACAACAAACCAACAGCCATCATACTAAATGGACAAAAACTGAAAGCTTTCACTCTAAAATCAGGAACAAAACAAAGATATACATTGTCTCCACTCCTATTCAACATAGTCTTGGAAAATTTAGCTAGAGCAATTAGGCAAGAGAAAGAAATAAAAGGAATAAAGGTAGGAAAGGAAGAAGTTAAATTTTCATTATTTGCAGATGACATGATACTTTACTTAGAAGACCCCAAAGACTCCACCAAAAGACTTCTAGATTTAATAAGCAAATACAGTAACATAGCTCGTTACAAAGTCAACACTCAAAAATCAATAGACTTCCTGTATACAAATAACAAACTCACACAGAGAGAAATCAGGGAAACAATACCTTTTATAATAGCAACCAAAAAAATGAAATATCTAGGAATCAACCTAACAAAAGAAGTAAAAGACTTCTATACTAAAAACTATAGTACTCTGAAAAAGGAGATTGATGAGGATATTAGAAAATGGAAAGATATCACATGTTCTTGGGTAGGAAGAATCAACATAGTGAAAATCACCATCCCTCCAAAACTATCATACAAATTCAATACAATGCCAATCAAAATTCCAATAGCATGTCTCACAGAATTAGAGAAAACAATTCTAAAACTTATCTGGAACCAGAAGGGAAGAAGGGACCTGGAATAGCAAAGATGATCCTGGATAACAAAGACAAGACAGGGAGCATCACAATCCCTGACTTGAAGTTATACTATAAATCTCCTGTGATAAAAAAAAAATGTGGTGCTGGACAGATCAGCAGCAGACTGGAGAGAGCAGCAGTCCCCTAGCCAGTATGCTTCAGAAAAACTGTAAGCAATACAAAAAGGTCCTGAGACCTCTTACCATTCACCTGTCTGAAAGAAACCAAAAACATGACAAGACAAAGAAACAGCAAAAAGCTTCCAACCACTGACCCAGGGAATATAAGTCCAGGAGAGGTAAATACAAAGGAGATCGAGGGCAGCAAACATGCAATATCAGACATGACTTCATCAGAAATAAAGAAATACTTCTGTGACCTTGTCAACAAATTTAAATCTCAAATTCTAACTCAGGTAAAGCAAGATATAAGAAGATTAATAAAAGAAATGCTGGGCACTCCTCAAGAAGACACAAATGGAAAAATGGAGGAACCCAGAGAAAGGAGACAAGCCTTTGGTGAAGAATATAAACAAAATCTAGAATACATGAAATAGATCCAAAGAGAATATCAGGAAATTAAAGACTCCATTGAAAGCTGGCAAAACTTCTTAAAAGAAACTAAAGACAGACTTTCAAAACTTGAAGATAGATTTGTAACGTATGATCGCAAAAGGAAGGATCTCTTAAAAATAACAAGGAACCAGGAAGCATGATACAAAGACTAGAAGACAACAAGGGGATCTATAATTTAAGAATAAAAAATGTGAACGAAGAAGCAGGGACAAATACAAATGAAATAAAAAGGCTATTCACAGAAATAATTAAGGAAAACTTCCCAAACACAGGAAATGGAAGTGATGTTCAAATATATGAGGCATACAGAACTCCAGCCAGCTACAACCAAAACAGATCTACACCCTGACATATAATAATCAGGATCCCAGAAATCCATCACAAGAATATTAAAAGCAGTCAGAGAAAAGAAACATTACCTATAAAGGAAAACTCATCAAAATCACAGCGGATTTCTTGATGCAAACTATCAAATCAATAAGGACATGGAGCAAAATATTCCAAACCCTGAAAGAAAATAACCTCCAACCCAGATTGATGTACCCTGCAAAACTGTCTCTCAAAATTAATGGAGAGATGAGATTTGTCCACAACCAAGAGGAACTGGGGGAGTTTGTGACCATCAATCCAACCCTGCAAAGAATATTGAAGGACATTCTAGAGAGAGAGAAGAAAATCACCAGGATTCCAGGAACAATGGCAGAAAGGCCTCAATGAAAGGGGCAGACAGTGGAATGAAGGAGAAAAGTAAACAACAATGACAGAAGAATAGCATAGCAGAGATGAGGTAGAGAAGATTGGCTATATCGCTGTTTTGTCTTGACTGATTTTATTTGAATCTGCTATGCTTGATAATATCAAGTCTGAGAGTAGAAGCAGCTACTCTGAAGAAGACAAGATTCAATAGGATACCCATTCTGGTTTGATTATTAACTGTCTTTGAAGTCCTATAATGTCTCCAATGTTTGGTTTTTATTAATAGTGCTATGTACTGCTATGTTTAATTATACTATGCCTGATGATATAGACAATTTTATTGAAAATAACAAGAGACATCATAGTAAGTATGGTAGATCACCTAATATTGTGGTTTTATATGTCCTTTTCATTTCGTGTTTCTCTAGGAATTTGTATTGTTGACTTGTTTTGATTTATTTTGCCCTCTAATACAGAAAGGTTAGGTATACATTTAGAGACTTATACATGTGCAGAACTTCTAAACAGTTCACCAGAATTGATTATAGTTATTGTAAAGAAAAAAAGAGAGGAAAAGAAAGTATTCTAAAGGATAGAACTGCATGTATGTTTAAGTGTGTAGGATTGATAGCCATATTACTAAATTTCTATTGGATAGATGAACAGAACTGATTGCAATCTCACTGTTTAAATGTCTATTTTGTATGCATTACTTTTGTAACTTGAGCAACTACTTCTAAGAGGAAAATATGTAATTATCAACTAGTGATTTCTTACTGTTTTTTTTGTTTTTGAAATTATGTATTATTTCTACCCTCTTTCTGTTTCATTTTTTCCCTTAAATTAAAAAAAAGACCTGAAGATTAGAAGATGCAGAAATAACTGCAGACACACTAAGTCACTTTATCTTTGACAAAGGTGTCAAACACATTCATTGGAAGAGAGATAGTCTCTTTAATAAATGGTTTTGGAAAAAGTCGCTTTCCACATGGTGAAGATTAAAACTGCATCCATATCTTTCACCATGTACTAAGCTAAAATCAGAATGCATTAAAGATCTTAATATTAAAAGAGAAACATTAAATCTGCTGGAAGATAGAGTAGGTAAAACTCTTGAAGACATTGGTGTAGGCAAGGACTTTATGACTAAAACCCAGAATCAACAAATGGGATCTCATCCTACTGAAAAGCTTTTTCACAGCAAGAGAAACCACCAACAGAATGAAGAGACAACCCACTGTGTGGGAGAAAATGTTCGTCAGCTGTTCCTCAATGAAGGATTACTATCAAGAATGTATACAGAACTCAAAAAAAATCAATCCTCCCAGATTTAAAGATGCAATCCAAAAATGGGCATCTGAGATGGACACATACTTCTCAGATGAAGAAATGCAAGCAGCAAGCAGCAAATAAATATATGAAAAAATGTTCAACAGTACTGGTCATTTGAGAGATGCAAATTAAAACAACACTGAGATTTCATCTCACCCCAGAAGGAATGGCTAGTATTAAGAAATCAACCAATAACAAATGCTAGAGGGGCTGTGGGGAAAAAGGAACTCTTCTCCACTGTTGGTGGGAATGTAGACTGGTGCAACCACTATGGAAATCAGTGTGGAGATTCCTCAAAAAATTAGGATTGGTAGTCCCATTTGAACCAGCTATCCCACTTCTGGGTATCTTCCCAAAAGAATTAAAAAATCATACTACAACAGTATATGTGCACTAATGTTTATAGCAGCACAGTTTATAATAGCCAGATCTTGGAAACAACCAAAATGCCCATCAACTGAGGAATGGATAAAAAAGATCTGGTATTTCTGTATAATGGAATACTATTCAGCCATAAAGAACGATACACTGGACATTTTTATAGGTAAATGGATTCACCTTGAGAACATACTTATTAGTGAAATAAATGCATTACACATGTATAATTATCATATTGTTTTATTAGTATGATAAGGAAAAAATATGTATTTTGTCTCAGAAAGAATGGCTTCAGCCAAGCAATGTCTCAGGCCACATCTGCCTTTATTTTAACTAACCCACTGTGAGCCAATTTGAGTTGACTTTTGGATGTCTTAAGAAATATTTGATGTGCTATAAGGTTTGGGGTTTTTTGCATGTGGATATCCAGTTGTTCCAGTATATTTATTGAAGATATAATCCTTTCTCCATTTAATTGCTTCTCTATCTTTGCCAGAAATCGATTGTCTGTTATGTGGGTATCTCTTTTGGGACTTTACAGTGGTATTTTGGTGGTTTGTCTATCTTGATATTAATACCGTTTTGTCATGATTGGTGTAACTTTGTGATAAGTCATGGAATTGGGGAGGGCTGGAGCTCTAATTTTGTTCCTTTATCAAAGTTGTTCATTCTGAGTCTTTTCCATTTTTACAGAAATGTAAGAGTCAAAATGTTAATCTATATGAAAAATGATGCTGGCAGTTTGTTAAGGGATTGTGTTTTCTGATCTCTCTAACTTTCTTCTTCTTCTTTTTTTTTTTTTTTGGTGCTGGGGATTGAACTCATGACCTCATGCTTGCCAGGTAGGTGCTTACGCCACTGAGCTAAACCCCCACTCTCCACTTTCTTCTATGTGTTTTTGGTTTTATTCTGTCTTTTATTTTTAATTTCTCAAGGAAAGATATGAGGATATTTCATCACTTTCTAATAAGTGCACTTGTAAAAAATAGAATTAAATGGAGAGAAAGCAGTGATCCCTCAGCTCCATTCTTTTCAACCTGTATTAATGTTATTTGGAAGTGTGATCCTTTTTTAAGGTTTCGCAGGCAGGTCTGGAGCAGGCTAGTCCAAAGCCAATCACTGGCACCCACCACCCATCTGAATGGGGCCAAACCCTTTGTGTACCCAATGCCCTGAGGGGCCCAATCAGGCTGTAGGGAGGATGCAGGTGCTGTCTCCAACCTCAGGGAGCACTAGACATTGTTCTCTAAAAAGTGTGTACAGGTATCTTCCCAGAAGAACTGAAAACATCATACCATAGTGATACATGTGCACCCATGTTGATAGCCACACAATTTGTAATAGCCAGATCTTGGAAACACCCCAAATGCCATCAACCAAGGAATGGATGAAAAAGATGTGTGATATTTCTATACAGTGGAGTACTACTCAGTTATAAAGAAGGATAAACTTGAGATTTTCATAGTTAAATGAATGCAGCTTGAGACCATACTTAGAAGTTAAATAAATCAGGCCCGCATGAGTAAATATCATATGGTCTGTCTAGTGTAAAAAACTGAACGAGTAAATAAGAACCAAAATTTCCAATATAATAGATATTGTGAAAGTGAAAAGGGAAGAAGTTGCTCAAAAGGAAAGTACAACAGGGATGAGGGAAAGGAGAAAACAAAGAAGATAAAAGTTACAAGATAGGGGCTGGGGATTTAGCTCAGCGGCATAAGCGCCTGCCTTGCAAGTGCGCGGTTGTGAGTTTGATCCCCAGTACCGATTTAAAAAAAAAAGTTACAAGATAGATAATTATTAGTCCCAGAACTCAGGAGGCTGAGGCAGGAGGATCATTGTGAGTTTGAGACCAGTCTGTGCTACAAAGTGAGCTCAAGGCCAGTTGAACTGCATAGCGAGACCTTGATAATTATACTACCATAATTATTGAAATTATGCTAACTCATTGAAAAGAGAGGTTTGTGCTTTCATTGCTTTATCATTTTTTTCATGCCTATATCTTGTAATCTGAGCAACTACTTTGAAGATAACAATATGAAATATGTTAAGTATTGTTAATCTATTATTTTGTCTTGAAAATTCTGTATCATCATTTTTCTTTTTTGTTTTAAAGTTTAAAACAAGTTAAAAAAAAAAGTACTGCCTGGCAAGTGCAAACTCCTGAGTTCAATTCTTGGTACAGAAATAAAATAAAATATAAATAAAATAAATAAAAAGAGTGGACATTTTTTCCACACCTTGAGTATTTTCTTCACGTATGTGTCCTAGAAACCACATATTCTGTTTTGGGTTTTGGGCAGAAGTGAGAGTCAGTCCTTAGCACTCCAGCTGGACCAGAATAGGGTCAGCTGCACTGCATTCTGGGATGGGATTCAAGATGGTGGCCACACCTCAGCATGGCACAGGGCCTGTAGGTAGGTAGGCCTACTCCATTGTCCACACATAGGATTCTCACTGATGGGCCTCGCACCACTGAACTACAAGTTGGGATGATGGAACACAGTTTAGGAGGTGGTGGTGAGTCCCCAGGGCCTGAGGGTGAGAGGTGAGACAGAGACAAGGGTTGGCCACCATGCTGTCAGAGGTGGAGCCGTAGCAGAGGGCCCATGGAATCTGCAGAGCAGGGGCCATGACAGTGATAGGAGGGGGACTGGGAACCAAGTGCACAAAGACAGCATCAGGGCAATGTGCAATGTACGTACCATTGTAACCCCCTGATTGATGTGCTTTGAAATTTTATTGTAGTTTTTCTTCTTTTTATGTTTGAATAAAATGGATTTTAGAGAGAAAAAAAAAAGACCGCATCAGAGACCCAAGTGTTTGTCTGGCTTCACAGCTTCTGACTAGGTGTGAATGAAAGCTCTCCAGCCTCCAGGCCAGGGGAAAAGCAGTCAGGTAGAGGTGGCACCCTGATAGGAGATGCTCTAAGGTTCCCTAAACCAGGGGGCAGGTGTTCCATGGCCCATTTCCTTCTGATGTTGCCTAGGTCCTGTCTGGAGGACCTTGGAAAGGCCACTAGAAATGCCTTGCAGTGTCTAGGTAGAGGGTTGTTTGGTGCAGCTGGTGGAGGCTAGAAAGGTAGTGATAGCCGAGGGCTTAGGGGACTCAGACAGGTGTCCTTAGGCAGTCCCTTCTCTGAGAAAGAAGGGCAGGAACAGATCTTTCGGGTTGAAGGTTCCCTAGCCTCACTGCTTCTTCTGACTCTGTGGGCCCCTCTCTTGCTGCCAGGAAAAGGAGCTCCACTACCACCACCACCATTGTGTGGGTGAAGGATCCTGGTCTGGTGGGGAGAGAGGGAGGAGAGTTAAGGGGATCCCTGTCCATCCCACAGCCACCTTGCCCAGTTCTCTCTGTTTGGTGTTGCCACCTCACTGTCCAGAGAGCTCTCACTAGCATAAGAGGACCTCAGGAGGGTGATACCCCTCAATCACATCACAGGGAGAAGCAGACCTTGTCCTCTTGAGCTGGCCCCTCCCGTAGGAATTTAGGTGTCATGGCTGGTGGGACATGAGTTTGCCCTTTGCACAAGCAACTCAACCAGTATCCAGTGTCCAAAATCCTCTGGCCTCAACCTCAGCTGTCCAGATTATCCTTGATGGCTCTGGATTCTACTTCCAAGTCATCCTCAGGAGCCTCATTGAGAGATTCCCCCATGGACAACTAAGCAGCAGACATCTGAATCCAAGTTTCTGTCTGTCTGAGGGATGGTGTCCCTCCACTGGAGGCCAGATGTTGTATGCACCAGCCCCTTTAATCAGCACAGTCCACTGTGGCTTATTGTTTGCTGTGGCAGGGCAGGATTCTCCCAGGCGGTGCCTGACAATGCAGGGAGGAGGGTTCAAAAGGCCTGAATAAACAAGCAGTACACTTTGGGGACAATGGACAGCTTCTCCAGGCTGGGAGGAACCTGTGGAATCCCCGCCTTCGGGCTGGCTCCAGGCGGGGTGCTGTGGGCAGGCAGAGTCTTGTGCTTTGTGAGGCGGCTTAATGAGCTGGAAAACACAATTGGCTTCCCTGGCTGTGAAAATTGCTTCAAGGGCAGTGGCGTCACTTAGCTGCTGGGAGACCCCAGAATTGATCTCCTTTGTCTCAAGGGCCCTGCACATCCTTGCAGGGGCTGTAGCACTGGGCTGGGGCTCTTCCAGGGAAGACTCCAAGCAGCCACCAAATGGAAGGGTACCCAAGAATTCCAAGGCTTTAAGCCCAAACCTGAATGCAGTGCCTCTCTCCTGCCTGCTCCATTTTCTGGAGCCCTCTTTTGGAGTCCTTTTGATAGACTGTCTCCTGGGGTAGGGTTCTGTGGGACAGTCACCGGCAGGGCAGGGGGTTGGTTACACAGATGACTCCTAGCTCTGCACAAGAGTGGGCCTACAACAGAGGACAAGTTCTGAGCCAGACACCAGTTACAGCTGGACCCTGAGGGAGAGATGGGTATGGGGAAATGCATAAGGCGTCCACACTGTCCTGGCTCTCCAGGGAGAGGATGTGTAAACTTAAGTAGGTGACTTAACCTCTCTGGGCCTCGGTTTCCTGTTCAGTCTCCCACAGAGATGCTGACATATACAATGGAGACACACTTTGTAAACAGAAAACATTTTATTTTTTTGTTGTCATTCAGCCCTGCCCACATCTCTTGCCACACACATCCTGGGTTGGAGGTTGTTTGGAGTGTAAGAAACGGGGGCACTGGGTCCCGCAAAGGTGCCCTCCTTCCCTTTCCACTGCCTTGTGGCAGGGCGGGCCCACCAGTACGGAGAGGCCTCATTACCTCTTAGCCACTGCTGAGAGGCTTCTGGTCATGTACTATAATCTGGCTTAATCCTGTTGGGACCTCAGATAGGCTTGTCAGCAGCCACATCCCTGCAAGCACAGAAAGACCACACGCAGTATGCGCAGCTGATCTTGATCACGGATCCTGGCTAGAGCCTGGCCAAGTGCCCTGCCAGTCCTGGATCCCTTGGGATCAACACACACACACAGGCATCAGACTCTGGTATCAGCTGTTACACAGCCTCACCTGCTTCATCCTCTGTGAGATCACATACAAAAGGCAACATCAGCCAGACCCACCAAGTGGGACCTCACCGGCAAACTTCAGTCAAACTAGTTAGAGCAACAGGATTACCACACTGAGCACACTGGTCCTCCCTTGGGGAGCAAGAACTCAGAAAAGCCAGCCTTTCAGAGCCATGCTCAAGTTGGTGGCAGTAACTCAGGTGAGACCTAAATAGACTTGCTCTTGGAAGGGTCAGCTTTCCTGTCTGCCCCAGTAATCTAAGCAGCCTGATCAAGAAGAAGCAGGGGGAGTTGCAGGGCTATGCAATCCTCTCTACCCTCCATAATGGTGTAGGATATGTGCCTTGACCTTCCAGGGATGGCGTGAGCAAGGGGTAGTCACACATGGAGGAAACCCTAGGATCCAGCTATAATGGCAAATAAAACAGGGAAAGGACACTTAAGTTATTTGGTCATGGATCCCTCAAGGGGAAAAATTTCATCAGACTTAAGTGCCATGAATGACCTGGTGACAGAGAAGAGGCCATCGGGCTGCTGTGGAAGATGGGGAGGGAAGTAGGAGGTGAGTTGGAGAGGGGAAGAGGGGCTTGGTGGCTAGACACAAGCTGGAGCTTTGGCTTGGGTTCGAGTGCAGGGTGGAGATTCTTGCCATACAACTTTCCACAACCACTGCAGATGCTCGGTGGAGAGGAGGCCACAAGGTCATAGTGTTAGTGCCTCCCGCCCATCAGATCACCCCAAATCTTTGCAACTGAAAACAGCAGACACCTCAGTTTCACATAGCTTGGAGGGTTAGACCCAGGGACGGCTCAGCGGAATGCTTTCTTTGTAGCTGTTTGTTCAATAGACATGTCCATAGGAATTTCTCTCTTTGGAGCTGGATGTGGTAGCACATGCCTGTAATCATGACACTCAGGAAGCTCAGGCAGCATGAGTCAGAAGCTTCCCTGAGCTACACAGCAAATTCAGGGTTACCCTGAAATATGTAGGAAGGGCCTGTCTCAAAAAAAAAAAAAAACCTCATCTTGCTAAAGACATAGATAGCTAAGAGGGTAGGCCAAGGGTGACCTTGAGTGTCTGTCCTACTGGCACAAGGGAATAAAGTCTTCATGATTGTCACTACTGTTGTGCTCCAGGTGCTGCCATGCTCAAGAGCAGGAGAAGGAAGCTCCATCATCTGAAGGGAAACGGAAAGGCTGCAGACGTACTTTAAAACCATTCCAAAGAGCCAGGCAGGGAGGAAGAGATGGGAGGAGGATGGAGAACAGGAGGGACAGTGTGAAGGATACTAACTAGGATGACTCCCAAGAGCTAGTTCTAGCCCCCGGGAAAAGATCTCCAGGATGGGACCTAGAAACAGTAGGGATGTATCTTTTTTTTTTTTTAAATCGGTACCAGGGATCGAACTCAGGACCGCGTGCTTGCAAGGCAGGCGCTTATGCCGCTGAGTTAAATCTCTAGCCCTGTGGGGATGTATCGATTCAGCTGCTCAGAGCTGCCCTCCCAGAGGTGGCACAGCCTTGTCCATCCTTGGGGGGGGGGCAGTCCAAGGTCCTGATGAGTCCAGAGGTCAGGTCCAAAGGTACCTGGTGAGTGGTGCCTTGCTCAGGGAGAATTAGAAACCAAAGCATTACTGTTAGCTTCTGGACCCCATGAGCTGACCAGGAATCTGGAGGAACAGGGCTGCAATCAAGACCTCCAGCTAGCCTGTGTCCAAGACCCTGACCAACATGTGTGGCCTTTGTGTAGAATCTACCCAGCAGCAAGCAGGCCTCTGTGCACTGGCCAGCCTTGAACAAGGCCCTGTCTGGCAGCTCTTGGTCTCAAGTGGGCCCTGACTGGGAGCCTCTGTCCAACCACTGCCCTTGGCCTTCTCCATGCTGCTTCTCTGGGACATGTGCAGAATCTTGGAGATATTGGACCAAGGCCTAGCATCAATCTGCCCAGAGTCCAGGATGCCAGGGAGCTATTGAGGGCCTGGGCTGGAGCTCCCTGTGTTCAGAGGGACTAACCAACGGGGGCAAGGATAGGACCTTGAGCTGAGGCAAAAACTAAAGAGTATCCAGGCTGAAGGACGGGGGCTCTGGCTACCCCTTAATCCCAAAGACAAGCAGAATCCTAGAAGGCTCCCATGACATCTGGTGAGGATATTACCAAGGCTTCTGCCTCTCCCCTGAGGCCCTGCAGGCTCGTTCCCCTGCCCTTCTACCAGGCGGGGGTGATGGGTGAGTAGGAGCAAGTAGGTGCACAGATGTTAGAAGACCATTGTCACTCAGCAGCTTTGGCACCTCTAAGATCTGCTTAAAGGCAGCGTCTGCAACCTCCCATACACCCTAGCTGGGACTCCACAAGGGGGAAGATCCCAGTCCTCCCACCTGCCTCTGTGTCCCTGTGAGAGGTCACTATACCTACAGCAATCTCAGGAGACAGTGAATGCTTGAGGACTGTGTCTGCATGGCTTCCTCGGTTGCAGAGCCACAATACAAGTTCTGCAAACATGGGGCAGGGGGACCTGCTGGCGCCTCCCTCATCTTGATCCACCTGAGCAAAGCCTCCTCTGCTAGCTCCCAAAGCAGGGACGGATGAAGCCACCGCCCTCCCCTGTCCTGTATGAGGGCTGGGGCCAGCGGGACTGGAGAGGAGGCCTGACCGTGGGCTTGGCTGCCCGCTGCTCTGCCCGGACCACTGAGCTCCCGCGCCTGGCTCCTTTGTCATGCACATGAGGGCGCCAAGGCTGAGAATGGGTCCCCTTTAATCGGAGCCCCATGAAGGGCACTTTTCTTCCCCCGTCTGAGGCTTGGCACATGCCTGCTGCTTCCAAGTGGCCTCGCATTCAAAGGGCCTGGCCCCCATTCTTTGTCCCCCCCAGGTGCCCGGCCAGCGGCCCCTGGCAGCTGCTGTGCGTTCAGAGGCTCTATAGAGGCAGCTCTGCAGGTGAGCCTCCTGGTCAAAGGCGCTTTCAGGCGTCGCCAGGGCGGCCTCCAAGCGTGTCGCTGCTCGCAGGGCCAGCACAATGGCCGCGCCACTCAGCGGCCACTGCCCGCCCCGCCCGCGCGTGCTTCCGCGGAAGCCGCTGCCGGGTGCAGCCCCGACCGCGGCCCGGTCTCCCCGCTGCCCGGTGCGCCCCCCCCCCCCCCCCGTCCCTTCTCCTCCCCCACGTCCCTGTCGCCGCCCTGGTGTTGACCGCCCCGCCCTGCTCGGGGCTGCCCTGCGGCCGCTGGTTTCAGCTATTCATCCTTTCCTCTTCTCTTTATTGACTCCGGGCCTTGTCTCAGGGTAGGAGCTCCGCACAGCGGGGCAGCCCGCCGGGGAGGGCTGCACGGCGACCTCAGGCCCCCAGGAAGATATGCGCCCTCCTCCCGGCCCGTGGGCGTGCCCCACCCCCGACCTTAGAAAGTGCTGGTCCGCTCCACCCCTCCCCGCTTGGCTCCAGGTTCCCGAGCCTCCTGTCCTCTGGTTATGGCAATGTTTCTTAAAAGAATAAGACGACAAAACATTCGAGAGCTGTTGGCGACTGTTACCGAGGTGGGGACCAGCTGCCCGCTGTTCTCCATCCAGTTTTTCCCGGGGACCTCCACCTCCGGGAGTTAGATACCGGCTTTGTCCAACCTGGGTTGGACAGGGTGAGGCCATCCTCAAACAGCTGTCATTTTCTGGCTCTACAGGGAGCACAGCCCTGCCCAGAGCACTTTCCAGGACCCATAGAGACTGTAGACCTAGCTCAGCACCTTATCTCCCTTGAAAGAGGGGGAGCAGGAAGAGGGAGGAAAGATGGGTTTAGGTTTTTTACAGCACATACAGTGTGCTCACGGGAGCGGGGAGCTGCACAGGCATATAGGGTCTGTCCCTCTGTCCTTCCCCACCCCAGGGAGACCCAGCTGAGCAGGGAGGAGGAGCTGACACCTAAAGACTCCTTCCCTGAGTCCTCACTCACCCCAGGGCCTGATCCACACACTCATTCCTGAGTCAGGTCTCTAGGAACCATCACAAGGCGGCTGAGGGGCTTTGTGTCTGTGCCTAGGCCCCTGAACTCCTTTCCTGGCTGTTTCTGAACAGCCTCCCACGGAAGGAGGCTGCAGTGGGTGTCAGTGGGTTTCTTGGCAGCCTCAGCCACACAGGCACCCTGAGCTCTGAGGTTGATGGAGCCCTGAGTCAGTGTTTTCTGAGAAGAAAAGTGGACATGATGCTGCTCATAGCTTCAGGCAGGACAGGGCCTAGTCTCCAGAAGGGAGTTGGGGTCCTCTAAGCCCTGCCAAGATGTCTGTGGGAGGTAGTATTGGTTTGCCTCTTGGGTGCCAGGCTGCCCCAACCCAGCCTTGGAGCTCATCCCGTACAGGCTGAATAATGTTGCAAGGCCTGTGCTCTGTCCACCCCACCTGGCCCTGGACCCTGACCTTGTTCTTCATCTGAGCCTGATGGGCAAGTGGCACTCAGAGGCACCTAACCACAGGACGGAGAGATGGACACCTCCTCTTCATTGTGAATGCAGGAATAATCTAGATGAAGAACGGACAGGGGGTGGAGAGAGGACAGATGGCCCACAGTTGGCTCCTGCTCTGCCCTTCGGCCCCAGCCTAAGTTGGGGCTTCTGTTAGCCTTGGCATCTGTAGCTGGCGGGGGTGGCTCAGAACTGGGCCTGTTTCCAAACCCATTGCAAAAAACAAACAAGAAGGAAAGAAAGGAGCATCACATGTGTGTTTCAAATTAAGGAATTATAGCACAGATCCCATGGGGACTGCTGCTTTTAGGCACCTCCCAGGGAGCTCCCTTTTGAGACCAATTAACCACAGCGTCTCACAGCTCTAGCTCCACCCAGCGGCAGCTATGTGTAAATGGGCCCCACTGCAGGACTGTCTTCTGTGTGAAACTTTGTTCTCAGCTCAGAATTTGGAAGGAAGTCAAAAGACATTTTGGATGAACATTGTGCAGATATGACTTCTGATCCCACTGTGAGGTTGAGGACGCCCGGGACTGCATTTGTGCAGCTCAGAGCACCTGGGGGGCTTGGTCCCACTGGCAGTTTTAGTCCTGACAGCTTGGTATCTTGTTCAGTGAAGAGAACCAAGAATGTGTTGCCCTGCTGTCCCAGTGACCCCGGGTCCTTGGTGTCATTGCTTTACATGATACCTGACTCTCGCCTCCAGGTAATACTACAGCCTCATTGTTCCCAGTGGCCAAGACATGTCCGAATTGACCACTAGGTGAGCTGAAGATAACCAGGCCTTGACCTAGTGAAAGTCGCGTCAGAAGGAGGAGCCAGTTCTGGTAGAACAGTGTCCATTGAATACCCACTTGCTAACCCCCCACCAAAGCCTTTGCCAGGAGGCCCTCCCTGCCTACCTGGCATGGTCTGCTCACAGCTGCATGAAACTGGCTCTGGAAGACCAAGCTGCCCCAACCCAATGATGCCAGAGCCTACCCTCAGGCCTCTGTGCCCAACGTGGAAAAAACAATTGACAACCTGTACTGAGATTTACAAAAGAGTTACAACCACCACCACCCTCTTCTCAAACAAGGCATGTTCCAGTGTCCAGAGCCTGGAACATCCCTGGACACTGAGTGCCAGTGTCCATCCTGTGCACTACTGGGGGTAATGAGGACGGTGGTAGAGGGGTTACCTACATGTTGGCTGGCTCACAAAGGAGCAGCAGAGGGGTGCAGAAGGCCTGCTGAGGACTTTGGAGTCCTAGGATAGTGTCTGGCTGGATCTGGGGGCTGAAAAGTCAGAGCTGAACTAGTAACTCTTCAGTAAGGACCTGGAATTGAGTGTGACCTCACCCTGCAGGTCCCTGCCCACCCCCCACTTGCCCTTGTTCAGTCCTGAGACCCTTCCTTGAATTCAAAATAGACTGGGAGCCATGCACATTTGAAGGTCTGTAGTGCTAGAACTCTGGAAAGCTAGGCAGTTTAAGTGATTAGAGAGGTCCTATCTCAAACAAAAAAAAAAAAAAAAAAGAAAAGAAGAATTACTATAAGTATGTAAAGTGATAGATATATTAATTTGATTGTAGTAAACATTTCACAAAATATATGTATCTCAACACATGATGTTACAGCTGGGCATGCTGGCACTTGCACACGTATAGTTAATCCCAGCAATCAGGAGGCTGAGGCAGGAGGATCACTGTGAGTTCAAAGCCAGCCTGGACTACAGAGCAAGACCTTGTCTTAAAAAAACCAAAAGCCAAAACCAAACAAAATGGCACAAAGAACTCCTCAGAATTCCATGGTTCAACTGAGCCTTTCAATGGGTGATGGGGATAGGCCAAGGGCTCCTCACGGCCTTTCTTCTTGAGGCCAGCAGGGAGCAGTCTTTTTCATGCTCAGAATATTCACACCTTGGGTCTAAGTCCTAGGGCAGGTGGGGCCCTACTCTGGGCCAGAGTGACCTTTGGACCTTGGAAAGAAGCACCCTAAAGGTTTAGGTGGGGGCTGCAAACAACCCCAGCTCCCTGGGTGAGAAACCTTGAGCAGGTGACTAAGGCCATGAGGACCTCAGTGTAGGGGCCATCAGAGGCCCAGGAGCCTCATTCTGGAGCCAGGTACCCATTGCTGGTAAGGGCATCTCAGTTCTGGTGCTCTCATAGGCACCAGGATACAGACAAAGGCTTTCTGAGTCAGGCTCCTAAGCCTCCTCAGTACTAACAGTGCAGTTGGCCAAGTCTCCGTGTCCCTGATTACTGAGCCTCAACTGCTGGTGAGCAACACAATTGCCTCACTGGCTCACAGTCGGTGGTTCTGGAAACAGGTTCTTAGGAAAGTCCATTCAGCTATCAAAGAAGCTCTCTTGGATACCCAGGCGACAGTTGCCCCTTTCTGATGCCCCCAGTGGGTCCCCACCCTTATGAAGGTGCTGCATCACAGGACACCTGGGAGAAGAATGTATTCCAGCTCTTGATTTCCCATCTTCCTGAACCTGGTGCATATCAGGGTCGCGCTGAGAGATCATGATGTGGGGTCCTAAAGAGTAGCCATACAAGTGCCTCATGACAACCGAATGCCCACACAGCGTGGATGATGAGATGGAGGAAGCCCCAGGCTTTGTGGAGCATGTCGTCACAGTCACCTCCAGGCTACACTTTGGAGGAAGCCAGCAGGTTTCTACTGCAACAGAATATCTGACTGGTGAAAGTCTCTTTGAGACATTTCAGTAAAAAACTGGGCAAGAACAAAACTCGTAGGCACTGCAGGATGTGTATGATCCTGATCCTTGGATCTGTCTGGTTGGACAGACAGCTCATGTAAGGTCCAGATGCCTCAGTGATGTGACCTCACTAGGGTAAGGGAGTGGTTGGCTATGGGAAGTGCTGGAAGGCCCTGGTCCCTGACAGAGGGCCAGGCCACCCAATGCACCTGCTCACCTGAGGCAGTGAGGGCTGTGGCCCAGGTTGCTGGAAGGACCTAAGACCAGCAAGCCCTACTCCAGCTGCATGGTGTCTGGGTTAGGGCTATACATTCATGCTGTTTCCTACTGACAGTGTGAAGCTTTTAAGCAAATATAACACACTCAATTTGTCTTAATAAGAGATGCTTTGCATTTTACTTTATAAGCCTGTGGTTTTCATTTTTAAAATCACAAAAGAATGTAACATCAGCTGACTGATTCTATGGTATTGGCTGTATTGGCTGGTATGTGTTGTAAAAAATGCCTGTGAAAGTTTCCTTGGCAGAATTGTAGGTCTGTGCTGCTACATGTTTGAACCACTGAACAGACTCGGATGTATCCATTTATATTGAAATTTGAAGTATCTAGGGAATTTAATCTCTAGGGAATTTAATTCCCTAGGGAATGTTTGTGAACTATCTAAAAAGCTCAGGGATTTAATCTATCTAATATGTAAGCTAATGGAAGATTAAAAGTAAGTGTATTTTCACACTAACACAAAAATTAATAGATTTATAAAGAAGATTTTAAGTTGAGTTTACAAGATTGAGAAAGGCTATTTTTAATTTTACGATTTTAGAACATATTTTTAACCCAACAATACTACCTCTAGGAATTTACTGAAGATGAATCTCCAACAATATAAAATATAGATGCTTAAATTAATTGTGGCTAAATTACTTGCAAACTGTGGTCATCCACCCATGGAGTTCTTCGCAGCCAGAAAGAGAATGAAGAAAAGTTGCTGGTGTCTGGCATGTTTTTTGTTTTTGTTTGTTTTGTTTTGTTTTTGAAACAATTCTGTTAAGTCAGTAAGTTGCTTCGGCTGGGACTGAACTTGCCAACCTCCTACCACAGCCTCCCAGGCTGCTTGGATTATAGGAATGGGCCATCTTGCCCAGCTAGCATGTATTCCCCCTCCACCCAGCCCACTGGTACAGTTATATTTTAAGGCATGATGTGCTGCTTGATTCTGGGGTTACAATAAAGCCAATAGTTGAATGTGTTCCAATTTTGTCTTTGGACATAAGTAAAATGCCTTCTGGAATTCAGTCATTCTAGAGAATTACCAAGCCTGATGAGAGGTATAGAAGCACATGATTTTGTAGCCAAGTAGGGCGGAAGTACAAAAGGCTGGGAGCCCTGGGCTTGTGTCTAGCAAAGGGGGAATATCTCGAGGGGCTGAACCATTGCTATGATCTGGACTGATGCCAGTGGTCAGTGTCAGAAAAGCCCTAAGTGTAGGACTCCAACTGGAGTTGGAGAATTGGTTGTTGTTACAAGGTCTGCAGTGAAAATGCAAAGGAAAAATAAGTAAATGTGCATCTGCTTATTTTTCAAAAAGGTAACAAAAGCCAAACTAAAAACTGATAATACTGATTTCTTCAGTGGGTGGGGACAGGGTGGGAGGGGATGCCTTATCTTTGTACAGTTTTCTTTGGAATCATGTCAAAATATGAAGATCAACAAAATGGGAGAGGGGCCTAAAATGGGGCACAAGCTGCAATAAATCTCTAATTACAAGTCAAATAAATAATATAATCACACTAATGTAGAAAAAAGAACCCAAGTGATCTTTGAGCTTGTACTTACACTGTATGTCCTCAGATTAAACACACACACACACACACACACACACACACACACACACCTCTAAGCAAATACTTAAGTCTAGTGTCCTAGCTTAATTTTTTTTTCTTGTGATTTGGGTTACTAATTCCAGTATATTCTGGGATTGAGCAAGTAAATATAGGGAAGCTAACAGCAACTGGTTCCTATCTGTTGGAGAAGGGAGCATTAACTGGGAAGAGAAGAAACAAATCCTGAGGTTCTGTATTGGAGTGAAAGTGTCACATGAACTTACGGAGACTGTGTGTGTGTGTGTGTGTGTGTGTGCCTGTGTGCACACTGAAATGAGGAAACATGGGGTATGTGTGTATGTATGTGTGTACATTTCTCCCAGCTGTATCCATTGAGTAACTGGAAGGAAGGTGGATACCAGGTACTGAATGGGTCCCAACACTGTGGAGGTGGTCCTGCATTTCCATTCAACTCTTCCAGTTCCACCTGGGGTAGAGGGAGCTCTCCCAGAGATTTGGACCAGGTGTGGGGTCCCAGCCCTTGAAGCTCAGCACCCCTCACACTCTAGGCAGGACGCCCAAATAACAGTGGCCCCTCCTGCTCAGAGCTGCTTCTTCTGTCCCCTGAGCAACTCAGGCTCTGTCACGGTCCTAAATCCCACTAGAACACAGGAAGGAAAGGAACAGACAACAGGTGTTGCTATGAACAGAGTAGCAGAGGAGCACGGGCCCAGCACACCTAGGTGGCAGGCAGAACTAGGGTCACAAGGACAGAATATGGTGCCACAATTGAGATAAGTTTCCCTGGTAGCTTCCTGGAGCTGATGTAGATAGCCCACCCCTGTCTAGCTCCAGAAACCCAGACCTTGATGGGGTGGGAGGGGCTTTCAGTTTGTAGAATGGGCCCCAGGGCTCCATTCCCCACTCAAATACATCATTCATTCATTAGATCACTCATGCCTGTGAGGGACTTGTCTGGAGGCAGGAACTGAGAGTAAGTGCTTCCCAGGACCGGGAACCCACAATGCGAGCCCAATGCTCCTGCTGAATGGGGGAGCCATGGGAACCAGGCTCACCACCAGGCAGCTGGTGGGGTATGCAATGACTGGCTAGTGATCAGGGACAGCCCAAGATCCTGGGTTCCCTGGGATGGATATGAGCTCCTTCCATTGTGGCCAACCAAGGGCAACCAGACCATGACAAGGCCCTGTCCATGTAAGGAAGTGGCCCTCAGGTTCAGGTGCACAGAATCCTGGGATCCTTCATATCCATGCAGATTCCTGCTCCCGAGCATCAGGAGCAGGGTCCATCAAGGCACTCTGGGCCTGCGGGTAGGCAGAAAAACAGGCCAGCAAAGTGGACGAAGACGCACAGGAGAAATGAAGACCCAGGTAGATGTCAGTTTTTACTTAGAGAAAAGCGATAAAGCTAGAGGCCCACCAAGGGCAGAGGCTTCAGCGTGGTGTCTGGGGGAAGGGGCACAAACACAAGGTAGGAGAGCATCAGGCGACTGGCTGGTCACAGAAGCTAGCAGGGAACGCTGCAAGACAGAGGTGCAAAGGCTGAGAGCTGGAGGGGCAGGTCCTGGTGTCTATGAGCCCTTCCCTGCCACCCCCACTCCTTAACCAGGGTGGGAAGAGGAGCTGGGAGGCCTGCCACTTGTCCTGGCTCTATCTGCTTGTTCTGCCCCTGAGTCTTCCACCTCAAAGCCGCTAGGTTCCCCAGACCAAACCCAGGCACAGCTTCTCCCCTCCCCTACCTGGACTCGCTCCGCCCTGAGGCCCAGCCCCAGCCCTGCTTCCCTACAAGTGCTCAGAGGTGGGGGTGTCAGAGGACACGCGCTTATATAATGCTCTAGTCTCAACATCCCGCGTACATGGCAAAGAGAGCAGCCCTGGTTCAGATAAGGCGGCGGCGCAGTGTTAGACACACTTACCCCGGGAGGCCCGCGGGGCGCGCATTGGTCACTGAGGGCCGGGTGGTGGCGTGCTGGCTGTAGCCTTCTGCTCCTCTTCCTTCTCGACCTTCTCGGAGGGCTTTCCGGGTTGCTCGGTGGCTGCCACCGTCGCCGCCGCCACCGCCTGGGTGGGTCCCTTGTGCGCTTCCTTGGCAGCGCGGTAGCTGACCCCCCAGGCCGGAGGCATCTCAGTGCCATGCTTGCGGCTCAGAGGGTAGGCCCCGATGGCCGCCAGGATGCTGCGATGACGCTCAGGGTCCATCTCGGTGTAATACATCTCCAGGGTCAGTGGCGTGCAGATCTTGTGCTGTGGAAGTGGGGTCATGTCAGTGGGCCCACAGCGCCGGCAAGGGAATGGCAGAGGGGGCTTAACTGTCATCTGATAAAGGCCAGGGGTCCAAGACAGAACCCCAGTTTCCCTTCAGAGCCTAAGGCCCAGGTGGTTCTTTGCGAAGGAGACAGACTCCCAGTGAGAGCATGCTTGGGAGGATTATCTAGAGGTCGCGGGAGCATCAGAATGATCTCTACTGTCCCCTGCCCAGGTCACAGCCTTATCCCCTTACCCGAAGCAGGAATCCATCCGGGCAAGAGAACTGGTCATACCAGATGGCCTTGTACATGATGAGTACGCAGCCCAGGAGTGCCATGGCGAAGGCAATCATCCTGGCTGTGGGCAGCTGAGGGAGGGAAAAAGGGATTCACTTGCTGATGCAGGACCATAGTCCCCAAGTTCTGGTGCCTTCTTAGAGGTCAGCCCCAGGACCCAGGGTCCAGAAACCACCCCATGGGATCAAAGCCTTGCCAGGCCTCTCTGTCGGGATTCTAGAAGCATCTGCTACCAGGAAAAGTACATGTGGTCTTCGACCCAGCAGGTGCTTGTAGGAATTGTTCTGCCCAAATCACACCTGCAAAGACTGGTGACCAGCATGGTGCAGGGTCCTGCATACAGGAGCCATCTCCTGGGCTCCTGGTGAGGAGCACTCATTAGAACCAGCCTGGATAGACATGTGGGAAGTGCAGCAGGGCCCCAGTGCCTCTCTGGTGGCATTTCCAAAAAAGAATGCAAGGAATGCAAGGGCTTAATGGAAAGGGGGCACAGTAGCCCCATTTCATGCTACTTCTGAAATATGAAAAGCTTTAGGAAATAGTCCACTAAAAATTACTAGAGCCATAAGTTTAAGATTAAAATATACAAGGTTAAAATATGAGAGAAGACCTCTTATAGGTATGCTACAGAAAAAGCAATACCTACAGTAGTTAGCCTGCAAGTTGACCAAGAGCAGATAGTGACTCACTGAAGAAACAGGTATTTGCTAGGGAAAGAATGGTATGACGGGGTCACAGGAGCTTGGAACTCTGCTGGCAATGGGGAGGACAGCTAGGCAAGGCTGGCAGCTGAAGATCAGCCAGTGCAGCAAGGTGGCCTTGGAATGGGATGACCCCTGCCCAGCTTTCCTCTCTCAGGAGACTCAAAGAGGACTCAACCTGGCCTGAGCATGTGCTGCCCCTGCACCTTCTCCTCCTGCTCTGACTCCCCATAGGGATGGGTGGGTATAGTTACCCTGCGACCTTCCTCTGGGTGGTTGCAGTTCAGCTTCTGCCCCTCCAAGTCTGAGAATTTCTTTGACTGGTCCGGGGATGACAGCTGGTATTCAGTCTGTGTCTTGATGACCACCTTAAGAAAGACATGGCTATGGTCTCTTTGAGCAACTAACAAGGATCCAGGAGAGCCCTGACTAAGGGGGTTGGGAGCCAGTGTGTTCAGCATGGTAGTGTGTGTATGCTGACCATCTGTCAGAACTGTTTTGACAGCCAGCACAGCTCCAGCAGCTACAAGATGAAGCCAAAAGAGGTGAGCCATATGGATCTGCCAGGGACCATGACACTCTGGGGCCTAGGCAGGCCATTGATGGAGCCTCTGATCTGCCTTCTGCCTTCTACCCTGACGTGTTGGCTTTCCTTCCCATGAACTTCTCTTTTGGTGGCTCCACAGCTTGGCTTCTCCTTTCAGGAAGTCTATTCTCACTTCTCTACTGGCTTTGAGAGTTTTGGGGTCCTAATGTAGGAGGTGCATATAGAGACAGTTCTAAGCTCTGAGCTCTGTGTACTCCCAAGGGGCAAACCCCAGTGGATCACAGCCAACCCCAGTGGGTGTCTAACAGTACCCACTACTGTGCTAGATATAGCTAAAGTCCACTCAGATCTCCAGAGAGCTGTCATGGCCCCCAGGAGAGACAGGCCTGGTAATGCCATGGGCACAGATCATCTCCCTCACCTCCAGCTAAGATAACTCCCAGTGTCCTTTAGGCTCAGAGCTTCTGGGGGGGCAGGCTGGGATAGGCTTGAGTCAGGTTCTTTGCTTTTCACCTATTTTTGCAGGAAGCCTGTCCTCCATCAATTACTTGCCCAAATCCTCCATTTCTGTGCCATGCTTGTCAGGGGAAAGGTGGGAACTCTGGTTTCCTGATCCCCTCTGGATTGTATCATGGGATGGGAACTCAAATTTTCAGGTATTCTGTGGCCAATTTCCCCTGTTTCAGATGGTAAAGGGAGCTATGGATACAAAGGAGCTGCGGAGGAGGTTAGACTTGCTTATGGTTCACTGGGGTTTCAGCCCAACCCAGTCTTTACTCCACGGTGCCTTGTAGGAGGAACATGTATACAAGCCTCACCCACACCCCTTGTTTCCAGGCAATAGGGAGAAAGCCCCTCATGCTTGCTAGGTTGCTCACCTGGTCAGGAAATGGAGGCTGCAGCTGGCTGACATCCAGGGGGCTGATCAGAGGAACGCTGTCCATGGAAGACCCATCTTGGTCCCCAGGGTCTTTGCTGGGCTTCCCGGAGAAGCTGCAGCCCAGCTTCACCATGGTGGATGGTGGCCTTCCTCCTGGTCCAGAGACAGAGACAGGGTCACTGTCCACTGGCCACCCTATGGACATTCATGTCAGCTGGCACTAGAGGGGCAGAACTCTGGGCTGGTCCCAGTGACCATCATACCAGAGCCAGGACCAGACTGTGGGCAGCCAGGCCAACCTCAAGTCAAACAGGAATAATCCAGGCAAAGACTTGTATTTATTCCCTTGGTGACCTTCTGAGCTCTGTAGCAGTACAGATGGCACCTCTGGCCACATCTCAAACTGGAGAGTCTACTACCAGCCAGTCTACTCTGGAGGATGTTCCAGAGGTAGCTATTCCACTCAAAGGAAAAGATCTAGGGAGCAGTAAGACAATTTAAATTGCTAGACTTAGCAAATAAAAATTCAGAAGGTCCAGCTAAATTTAAATTTGTGTTAAATAATGAGTACTTTTTAAATATAAGCATGTCTCATGTAATATGCAAGAAAAGACATATCTATACCAAAATGTCATTCATCATCTTACTTGAAATTCAAATATAACTCGATGTCTAGTATTTCAGTTGATATCCCTGCTGGAGATACAGGAATTTAAGAACAGCTACTTAAAGAGGGTGTTTGCAAGCAAATGCAGGCACTAAGTATAGAACCTAATCCTAATGGTAAATAGAAGAACAGATTTTGGAGAGCAAACATCTCGTGACAAGCGCTGTGTTTCAGGATGAGACCCCAAGGGAAAGAGGGTCCCCCTAACACTGGACAAGTCAAGGACATATGCTTTCACCCCAAGGTGACCTTTTAGAGAAAAGGAATGCAGCAGATGACCCCCAGGCTGATGACAGACAAAGCAGGAAAGTAAAATACATTCAATTATGAGAAAAAAGAAAATGTCTGCTAAAAAGTTGAGTCTGTCATTAAAATCTCACAAAGTACTCAAAGCCCAGAGAATATCATTGCTGATCATCTGGTCAGTTAAGAATGAACAATGCAACCATACAAAAGGCTCCCAGAGAGGAGAGTAAGGAAATTCTTGCTGACTCTGAAGGCCTAGATAACCTTGACCTCAGCCTGGCAAGGGCCATGAGAAGCCAAATGGCAGACATCAAAGCAAAAACCCCAAATGAAGTTAGAGGAAGCCAAACTGAGCAAGATATATATATATATATATATATATATATATATATATATATATATATACTATCATGAGAAGTTGGGTGTAGTTTGATCTTGAAAATTGTTTTAATGTTTGGAAAATAGTTTCTTCACCATGTTAAAAATAATGACAAAAAATCATCTAATCAGTTTCAGTTGCAGCAGAAAAGATATCTGTTAAGATTTGATGTTCAGGTACTACTTTCAAATCCTGTTAGCGCATTAAAGCCAGCAAGAAAGCTCTTTAATCTTCTAACAGTTAACCTGCAAAAGCCTGCAGCAAAGCATATTGAATGTAAATCTTCATTGAGATTAGAAAGGAGATAAACATGTCCTTGACCAAGTCAATTTTATGAAATAGGGTGCTGGAGGTCTCAGGACATGCCGCTGTTCAAGGCAAAGAAATGAGACCCGAGACCTGCACAAATTAAGCAATGTGATCATTATTCATGGATAAAAATGTTTTATGTGTGGAAAATCCAAAAAACACTACAGATAAATAATAAGGATTGAAAGTGAGTCCACTGAGGTCATTGGTTACATTTCTATATGTTAGTGGCAAAAAAAAAGACTTTAAAAAGATTCCAGTTAAACTGGGCATAGTGGTATACACCTGTAATCCTAGCACTTGAGAGGCTGAGGCAGGAGGATCGTCCCTAGTTCTAGGCCAGTCTGTGTGACATAGTGAGTTCAAGACCTCCTGAACTATGTAGCAAGACTCTGTCTCAAAAAACCAAATAAGCAAAACAAAACAACACAAAAAAGAAAGATTCTAGTTAAATAGTATCAAAAATGCCAAGTGCTCCAGAGTAGGTATAAGCCAGAGATGGGAAGCATCTCTGTATACAAAGCCATAAAATGTTTTTTACTGGAGTTAAAGGGGAATTAAATAGCTAAATCCCCTAAGAAATGGAGAAGGGTATGAGTGTGGGTTATTTTAGGTTTTAGAGAGTTCCATGTTTATTAGCACCCCCCCATATCTCTGTAGAATTTGTATGTCCCAATCAAGATACCAAAAGGGTTTTGTTTTTAATGAACTTGACAAGTATTGAAATTTTGTGTGGAGGGCAGAGGAAGGAACACGCAGACACCTTGATGAAGATCAAGGGGAGGTTTCTGTCGAGTGTCTGCTTTGTATATAGCAGTGGAAGCCAAGTGGTGCTAAGGCAGGGCAGACAGACCCAAGTATGCACTCTACACACGTGGACCCCGTTTTACAAGAGAGATACCCCTGAGCACCTTTTGATGAACCAATATCCACCTGGAAACAGTGAAGCTGATCCCTACCTCATACCATACACAGAAAGCTGCTCTAGGTGCTTATACACGGGAAAATAAAAACAACTAAGCATCTCAGAGATAATATAGAGGATTTTCTTGGTCTTAGGAGAGAAAGGTTTATTCAACAGGAGAAAAAAGTATTATTCATAAAAAGAAATGTTGATAAAATATCTACGCTGAAATTAAAAATTTGTGTTTATTGAAACATAACTTTCAACCAGGCTCCTGACCTCATGCCTGTAATCTCAGCACTTTTGGAAGTTGAGGTATGAGGATTAAAAGTTCAAGACCAGCCTGGGCAATTTAGCAACTTAGCAAAAATGTGTTTCAAAATAAAAGAATAAAAATGGGGTATGGTTATAACTCAGTGTGAAGGCTCTGAGTTTGGTCTCCATTGCCACAGAACAAAACCAGACCACAGCCTTTAAAGAGTGGAGGCAGAAAACAAAACTGGAAGATATTTGCAACACACGTGACAAAGGGCTTGCTGTGGGTTGAATCATGTCAAACACCAAAGAAACCCCCGCCAAGTCCTAACCCATGGTACTTGTAAAAGTGACTTTATTTCTAAATAAGTTCTCTGCAGGTGTAACCAATTTAACATGTCGTGCTAGGTTAGGGTGGGTCCTATCTGGTGACTGTGCCCTTATTTATAAGAAGATTTGGATGCATGGAAAACGCCTTGTGCCCAGGGATGCAGAGACTGGAGGGATGCAACTGCAACTCAAGGAATGCCCACGGCCACCAGCAGCTGAAAGAATCAGGGAGAGATTCTTCTTTGAGGCCTTTGGAGGGCAGAACAGCTCTGCTGACATCTTGATTTTAGATTTCTTGGTTCCAGAGTTTTAAAAGAATAAGTTTATTTTGTTCCGATCTACCCAGCGGGGGTCATTTGTGACACAGCCCTCACAAAGCCAGTTGTCCTCCTGATCTGCAGGAGACCACTGTTTCTCACTCTGCAGTGGCCAGGCCCCTCAGGCATGTCCATACCTGCAGAGCCTGCAAAAGTGTGGTGATGCCCCACCCAGAGACAGAGAGCAGCCTGCCCTCCAGGATGCACAAGACAGTGGTGTGCAAAAGGAGCGGAGAGGGCTAGCGAGGGGAGCAGGCCATTCCGAGGAGGGAAAGAAGTAGCTCCACCAGGCTCCTGACCTCAGCCAGGCTCCCTGGGTTTGGCGTCCCTTCCTTTGATGCGTGTTTACCCAAAGTAACACTGTGCCCGACCCTGTGCTTCCAGAAAAGGTCAGGCAGCGCCCCCTACACGCCGCAAATGGGAGCTTCTTCCACAGGTGGGCTGGAGCCTGGGGAGGCCGCTGGGAGGCTGGCGGACAACCTGTGGCTAAGGGAATGAAAATTCCTTGTGAGTCATCCTTGGCGCAGATCACGCGACTCTCTGGACACAGGGTGCAGAAGTCGCTGCGTGGAGCAGAGATGAAAAATAGCTATCGCAAATAAATATAAGCCGCCTAGGGATCCCTCGGAGGCTATCGGGCAGGCAAAGGCAGATGAGGGTTGGACGACTTTGGGAGATGGTGCAATGGGAGGGGGTGGCATCGAGGAGCGGTGTCTGGGGCTTTCACACACGCACTCCCGAGGCCCCCAGCCCGTTTACAGTGGGGGCGCAGCCCTTAGGCCGCCCAGGACTCCCTTTCAGGCCGGGAAGAGGTCTTTGCTCTGATCCCCACTTCAGTACTCTGGGAGCCAAGCGTGCAAGTCTGACTTTCATTGCAAGAGGGCCATTTTACGTCATCGCGGGTTCCCTTGGCAACAGAGGCAGGACCCCAAGCCAGGGTTTAGAGGTGGATAATAGTTGGTGAAGGCGTTGTATTTCCTGCATCTGGTTCCAGCTCCCGTGCTGCAATCGCTCGCCCTCCCCTGCTCACATCAGAACATTTCTTTCAGTCACTGTGTCACAGGACCCGATGGGAAGGCGGGCTGGACTCCTTCACGCAGCTCTGTAAAATTGGGAAGGGGGCGTCCCAACCCTTCCTACTGGGCCCCTCCCTCCACCCCGTTCTGTAGTCCGGTCTCCTGCGCAGTCTGCTCAGCACCCCGCCCGCCGTGCGCTGCTTTTGCAGCATCTGTGCGTCTCTCCTCGTCAAGATTTGGTGGAGGCGGATGCACAGTAGGCTGACAGACAGATGGGTGGGGGCGGGGACCCTTGGATGAAAGCCTACGGAAGCGGGGCTAGAGGTCACGTCATAGACTCGCTTTCACGCGCATCATCCACCACCCTGTGATGCTGCGTCACGCGGGGAAGCGCGCACCGCAGGGCGCCGGCTTGTGCAGGCCAGGCGGGAGCGAGTGTGTCGCAACAGCGGAGGGCCCGTCTCTGCCCCCGCACTTTCCCTCCTGCCTGCTGCCAGCCACCCCTCCCCTCCTTGCGCTGTCCCTCCTTGCCCTACAGCTGTGGCGATTCGACTCCCGGTGCAAAGTCCTGTGAGTTGCTCGGCCTAAGCAGAGCAAACCGGGAGCAGGCACAGGAGCTGGCGGCTTCCCACGTACCAGCCACCTGTGGCCGCGCATCCAGCACTTTGGCAGGTGGTTCTGGAAGCATATCACCTCCTACTTCCTAGCTCCTGCCTGCCACACGGCCACCCCACCAGGTCCCCACCCCGTGCAGGTAGCCCAGCTTCAGTGCTCTGGTCCAACGCCAGTTCTGTTGCTTCTCCTTCTCCTCACTCCTCTGCCCTGAAGCCCCCAGCCCACCTTGGGGGCGCACAGCTCCCACTGGCTCTCCCAGCCCTGCAGGGGCGGAGCACTGGGAGGGCGTTCACAGGGAGAGGGCTGAGGTCACTGTGGGCCCGGTGGGTTGATGTCCGGCAGTTTTACCCCCTTCCACTGCCCGAGGTTGCCCAGGACAAGGCACAGGGCACCATACCTGGCTTTTCCTGAAAGTCCTGTCTGCAATTGGCCCACGGGCCCTCCCGACACGCCAGGAGGGAACCACCTCCATTCCTCCCCCAGTCGCCAGGTTACCCCCACCCCCACCCCAGTCCTGAGAGGACCATCCCCCCACCTCCAGTCAGCAAAGCCAGCCAGGCCCTGGGCAGAGACCCCAAGGGAAGAGGGCGACTGTGCCTGGCTTCCCTGGCAGCTACCAAATCCCCAGAAGTGCTCTTGCATACATTAGCACCCTCGCACTCTACACAGGCACTCGCACGCACACCCGCACATCAAACTGCTCACATCCCTCCTTGCACACTCCTGCACACACTCGGGCCCCTTCGCCCCCACTCCACAAGGGGAAACGTGGAAATGGCTCACTGGCGGTTCCAACGGCAGCTGCTGCAGGACTCAGTCGCGGGAGGACGGATGCGGATGTGTATGCGGAGGATGCAGTTCCAGACGCTTCGCAGCCCGGGCGGGGCGGGGCGGGCGAGGGGCTGGAGCCGCGAGACCGAGGCTGTAGTTGCCATGGAGACTCCTGCTGGAGGTGGAACCGCAGCAGTCAGGCCATCCTCCCACATCAGACCTGTCCCTGGCCTCCCACCCTCCCAGGCATGCATCTGACACTCACAGACCTCACATTCACACACCTCACACTCACATGTTCGATGTACACCTCGCACACATCTCACATGCCTTACATACTTCCCATACACCTTATAGGCACTTGTCACATGTCATACTCACACTTCACACACTGACTCACTTCAGATGCTAACCACACAAATCCACACTTCTCCCACACACTGGCACCGCCTCCCCACAGAGAGCAGACCCTAGTTAAACATTTGCTCCTCCACCTGGGGATCCCTGGGTCTCCAGCAGACTTGCTGGAGTGCTGAGACTGCCCCTCCCCAACCTCTGGCTTCCCACTCATTTGGGGCAGCAGGAGTCAGGCACAACTAGATTTGGCCCCCACTCACCCAGAGGATGGTCTCCTTGGGGCAGCACCTGAACCCCTGGGCTGTGAGCTTTCCCAGGCCAGGCCTCATCTTTCCAGTCACTCTGATGACTGATACCTGCAGTATACAGACAGCACCCAGCAGGTGTTTGGTGGACTGTGTCCTACTCCAAATGGTGTGTCAGTGGCAGATGTGACCCTTGGGTCTCAAGTTCCCAGTTGTTGGTGGATCACCATATACCTGTTGCACGCATGCATCATGTTGCAGCCATCAGTGGGCATCTGGATTGTTCTCTGTCATGTACCAGTTATGACGATTAGTGTTCCTTTCGAGTCTTTGGTACATATATACTTTCATTTCTCTTGGGTAGATGCCAAAGAAGGGAACTGATAATTCCCATTGTAAGTTGATGTTTAGGTTTTTAAGAAACTGCCCCAGTGATTTTTTTTTTTTACAGTGGTTGCAGCATTCTACACTCTTGCCTGTGGTGTATGAGGGATTGAGTTTCTCCACCCTCTCACCAACATTTGTTATCCCCTCTTTTAC
This sequence comes from Hydrochoerus hydrochaeris, assembly GCA_004027455.1. Lineage (NCBI taxonomy): Eukaryota > Metazoa > Chordata > Mammalia > Rodentia > Hydrochaeridae > Hydrochoerus > Hydrochoerus hydrochaeris. Next base: position 172,068 of record PVLA01002396.1, on the reverse strand, counting down.
TATAGGCATCCACATTAGCCTGCTTGGGCCGCTGTAACCAAGTTACCACGGATGGGTGGCTTAAACACAGATTTATTTTGTCCCTGTTCTGGATGCCAAAGTCCCAGATACAGGTGTCAGAAGGTTTGGTTTTCTCTTCCTCCTTAATTTGTAGACAGCATCTCTTCCCTGTGTCTTGATGAAATATTCTTTCCATGTGTCTGTGTCCTAGTGTACTCTTCTAAGGACAGCAGTCATATTTGATTAGGACCCACCACGGTGCCCTCATTTTAATTTTAAAAGGGCCCTTTAAAAAGCTCTGTCACTTGCTGGGCTTGGTGGCACATGTCTGCAAGCCCAGTACTTGGAAGGCTGAGGCAGGAGGATCACTGAGTTTGAGGTCAGCCTGGGCTATATAGTGAGTTCAAGGCCAGTCCGGAATACATAGCAAGACCCTGTCTCTAAATAAATAAATAACATTTCTCCAAATACAGTCACATTTCAAGGGTTAGAACTTCAACACAGGACTTTAGGGGAGACAATTTGGCACCCTCCAAGACACCACCCAAGAAGTGGAGCTTTATTGTGGTTGACATCTGCATTGCTCTACCAACTAAAGGTGCTGAGCACCTGTTCATGGGTATCCCTTGGGATACAGTATCTTCATTGGTGAATTGTCTATTCAGACGTTTTGAAAACTTTTCAACCAGGGGGTCTTCTTAAATTGTACAAATTATTAATATATTCTATACCCAGGTTCTTTTTGTTTTAAAATAACTGTTGGACAAAGATTATATATATTAAAGGTATATGTGAGACTTTGAGATATATACATATTGTGTCATGATCATCACAATCTAATTAACTGACATACCTTTCACCACCCATGTTGTACATTGATCTCCAGAATTTGTGCATCTTATCACTGGCAGTTTGTACCCTGGGGCAGCATTGCATCACCTCAATCTACGGCCCTACTCAGCAGTTACCCTTGTACTTGCTACTTTCGAATTCCACATTTTTTAGATTTTGCATATAAGTGTCTGGGTTACAGTATTTTACTTAGCATAATGTTCTTAAGACTCACCTGTTCATCTACTGAACCTCCTGAACTGTGCTGAATGAACAGTGAAAATGGGCTTCCTTGTGCTTTCCCAGTATGAAGGAGGGAGCTGTTGGTCTCCTACTGCTAACCATGGTGTTTGAAGAAGACTTCTCACCGGGTTTAGGAAGTTCCCTTCTATTCCTATCCCCCATTCCTTATGGTGCTGGGATTGAACTCAGGACCTAGCCCTAATTTGTAAAAATGATTTTTTTAAACCATAAATGGGTGTTGAATTTTGTCAGATGATTTTTTTGTGTGTCTGTTACAATAATGAGCTGGTTGCCCTTCACTCACAGCACAGCGGCACAAATAATTGTCATTTATTTATTTATTAGTTTTTTTGACACAGGGTTTCCCTGTGTAGTTCAGGCTGGTCACAAATGTGTTATGTTGCCCAGGCTGGCCTCAAACTCGCAGTGATTCCCCTACCTCAGCCTCTCAAGTGCTGGGATTATAGGCATATGCCACCACATCCCACAATTATTAAATATTACATCAATTTTTTTATTCCTGGAATGAATTCCTTTTCATGTGTTGCAGAATTTAGCTAGTATTTTATTAGGGATCTTTTTGTCTGTGTTCAGGAGGAATATTGGTCTATAATGCTTCACGGTGTCTTTGTCTAGTTTTGGTATCCAGGTAGGCCTGGTTTCGTGGAGTGTCTCCATTTCCTCTATGGTTGTGAAGGACTGCTTCACATGTTGTCTTCTGGCGCTGCTGATTCTAATAAGAAGTTAGTCATAAATTGATGCTGTATAGTTGAATCATTTCTCTCTTGCCCTTTTAAAAATTTTCTCTTTGTCTTTGGATTTCAACAGTTTGGATTCTCATTGGTTCTTTATTTTGTTTGTTTTGTTTTGTTTTTAGGAGACAGGATCCTCCTACATTGCCCAGGCTGGCCTTGAACTCTCGGGCTCAAAAGATCTTTCTGCTTCAGCCTCTCAAGTAGCTTGGATGACAGGTACCTAGCACTGACTTGGTTCTTTTAATGAATTATTTATTGGGGTCACTTAACTCATTTCATCACACTCTTTTTTTGTAATCTTATTTTTTAGTGTTTTTTTCTCTTTGTTTTTTTGATACGGGTTCTCACTATGCAGTTCAGGCTGGCTTTGAACTAACTTATGTAGCCTAGGCTGGTCTCAGATTCACAGTGATCCTCCTGCCCCAGCTTCCTGAGTGCTTAGATTACTGGTGTGTAACACCATGCCCCACTCTCCTTTAAATGTGGTGATATTAATTTTGTTTTTATCTGCTAAGTCTAACATCTGAGTCCACTCTGAGATAGTTTCTATTATGTGCTTCTTTCCCTGAATGTTGTTTCCTGATTTTTCCTAAAATGCTTTTCCTGATTTTTTTGACTGTCTTGCAATTCGAGATTGAAAACATGTCTTAATTGGCTCATCAATTGTAGCAAATGCATCACACTAGTGCAAGACGGTGATGGGGGGGAACTGGGTGAGAGGCAGAGGGTTTGTGGAAATTTTCTGCCTTCTGCTCAACTTTACACTTAAAGTTGCTCAAATGCACAATCTACTAATTTTAAAAATACTAAATGTTTTTTGATATCTACTGCAGCCATTTTGAATCCTGGTCTTTCCCTCCCTGAGAATGGTTGTTGCTTTTGCTTGTTGGTTTATTAATTTTCCCAAGTCAAATCTGTGGGCTATTTTCCTCCTGACACGTGGCGCTGCTGTCTTTCTCCAAGCGCAGTACAATTTCTTTGTTTTTGTTCAGCCCAGCTCCCAAGGCTCTTTGTGTCTGCCTTGGGCAGAGGCACTCTTACCTCAGTCTGTGGGGGTCCACAGATTTGCTGTGGCCAGAGGGATGGGGAGAGCAGGCAGGGAGGAGGGAAAGGGTAGGAAGAGAAGAGGAGGGAGTGTGGAGAACAGGGAGGGGCAGGAAGAGCTGGAAGAAGAGGGGAGGGTGGAGGGAAGGGATGGGAATGAGAAGCAGAGAGGGGAGGAGCATGAGGAGGCAGGAGAAGGCAAGAAGAATGGAGGAGAGTGGGGAGGGATGGGGTGGGTGGAATCATCTGAGAAAGGGACAAAGGGGAGTGTGGGGAGACTTTAGGGCAGGAGGAGCGGTGAGGGCTAGGGAGGAATAGGGGATGCCAGGCAAGACTGGAATTATGGGTGGAGTTTGTGTCTCTCTGTCAGCTCAGATGTGTGGAGGTTCACCAAGGCCTCCGTGGTTTCATCAGTTCTGGTCTCCCCAATGCTCTCATTGGCTTGCTATCATTGCTGTCTCCTGCCCCAGCTCCCAGAGCCACTGATATCTGCTGCTCCCCCAATGTGGGCACTGTGCCCACCCATCTGGATCTGAAGGTTGGGTGCCAGTAGCAATGAGAAGCTCATCATGCAGGCCTAGTAGGTTGGGTCCTTCCATTCTAGTACAGTCACTTCTTGGGGACAATCACTTTCAATTACTCCTATGCCATGGATCAAGGTCCACAGCCTGGAATTATCTTTCATGATCCTTACCCCATCCTGTTGGAATCCCAGTTCAGCCAGAGGAGTCTTGAGCCTGGCAGGATAGTGGCTCAGCCCCTGTGGCAGCAGCTGCCCAAGGGCTGGTCTCCTGAGGGACTACAGAGGGCCACTGGAGAGTGAGGTGAGATGGCTCCGCAGTCTTCACAACTCCAGATCAATCACATTGTGTAAGGTGGCATCAGCCCAGTCTGGGGTTGGTGGCTTCTGGCCAATGTCCCATCTCCAGGGTCACAAAGCCAAGGTCTTGCTCATGTGGGATCCTTCAACTGGTGTGGCCTGAGGGGCGGACAGGAGTAGGTATGAGAGTGGGTGATTCTGTTGGGAGATGAGGGTCTCATGGTCGTGTGTGTGTGTGTGTGTGTGTGTGTGTAAAATCCAGTGCTGAAGTGCTCAGTGAGTGGAATGGGTCTTGGTGAGACAGGCAGGTAGAGTGGGCCAAGTGGGTGACCAGGAACCTCCTCAGATGGAGAAGTAGGTACCTCAGGGGCAGCTCAGGTGCCTGGGCCCAGGACCCAGACTGGAGTAGGGCTGGGAAGCCATGATCCCAGCCACTGGAGCTGTAGGATTGTTGGCCACTGACCTCTGAACAGACACACCCATGTGGGGGCAATAAAACCATAAGCAGTCTGGATGAGGAGGAACCCCTGGATCCATAACCCCTGGATCTTCGACTACGGCGCTCCAGAGCACCTGGATACTGAGAAGGGGACCCAACCATGAGGAGGTAATACCCCAGAGCACCTGGATACTGGGAAGGGGATACAACCATGAGGAGGTGAAACCAGAGCCCCTGAATCCCCTAACCACCAAAAGGTGGCAGCTTGCCACTGGCCAGGGTGTGATCAGAAACACCTTGGCTGCAGGTACAGGAGCCCTGGCTCAGAGACTGTCTCTGGGGGGTCCCCACCCCAGGCCTGGTTCCCCAGAGAGTCTGGGAGGGAGGGGAAGAGGGCCCTCTGTTTACAGACTATTGGGTCAGACCATGTTTAGCGGCGGGCCCTGGAACACTCTTCCTAGGTGGATAGGGATGGGTGCAGCCTTCCTCACCTCTCTGGGGTTCTCTGATCCTTGTCTGTCTGGATTCTATGTGTGAGCTCCAGTGGGCCTCAGCTGTGCACTAGAGTGCCTTACCATGGGACCCCTGAGAGGAGCAGGAGATACCAGGTTTTGATGGCCAAAGAAACAGAGTGAGAATCAAAAAGATAAGTGGTACCTGGGGGCCAGCAGGGGTTGGGGTGTCCTAAGGGAGGTCACCCAAGAGCTGGGTTTCTTGGCTTGGGAAGGCCCAGGGTCCTTGCAAGGCTGCATTCAGTGTGGGGAGAGAGTACAGAGGTGAGGATGAAGGTACAGCATAGGCATTGGCCTTTGTTGGGGGTCCTGAGGGGAAGCAGGGTAGCAGAACCCAATTAGGTTTTATCCCTACTCCAGGCAACCATAGGGTCCCCACTCCTCTCTTGACCCCTATTCTGAAGTCCCAAGTCACTAGGGAAGGAGTGAAGCTGTTCGTGATGCTTCAACCCCCAGACCACACATGTACACATTATGCTCCAAACTATACTGCGTACCTCTCACATACACCACACACACATACCAGACATGGTACAGCACAGACACACCCACACAATATACACATCACATACCATGGCCAGAGATGCACCATCTTTTTAAAATTTTTTTTTATTATTTTGAAGGTAGTAAAATATAACAGAACAAGACAGAACAAAGCAAATTGAGACAGTGCAGTGAAATTGGTACAAAACATCGCAGCAGGTTACTGGGATAACAGTAATAGGTACTATAGTATATCTCGTTATCTTCACAATAGTTGTTCTTTCAATCAGGTATAGCAAAATCAAACCAAATACAGAACATTATAGAACTTATCAAAACAGAATATTGAATAGAGCAATACAATTAATCAGAACAAAGCAAAACAGTAATAACAATATTTGCCTCCAAAGAGATGGTAGAAGGAAATCCCCCCTATTTGCTATATTGCATATGGTCAACCTCCCAAGAGATGCTCAGACCTCTGGCTCCCATTTGCTAACAGGGGCAGAGGGGATGGGATGTTTGATTCTCGGCCCACACCCTGGTAGGCTCACAGTTGCTTACCAGGGAGGAGAGTGGGTTGCTTGGTTTCCCAGTTCCCTAAGTTCCAACATGGCATGGATCTCAGGAGACGCTGGCTGGTTCTCCCCTATGGGGCGGCTGCTTCTTGCCCCCATGGTTGCTTACCAGGGAGGCAGGCATGTTGCTTGGTTTCTGTACCATCTTTTTGCCTGCTGCTCAACTCTACTGGCACCCCCTCTAGGGTGCTGTGGTGTGGCCACATGCTGGGGACCCCATCCATATTCATTCCTCAGTGTGACTGTAGCCATCACGGGGTACTATGAACCTCTACTACTCAGCCAACTCCCATGTAATGTAAGCACCTATGCCCATGTCCATCCACATGTGTCCGTGTGGCCTCTGGAGTCCTCAGCACTGCCACTGGCTGCTTCAGGGGGTCTACTCAGGTTGTGGGGTGCAGTAAATGGGGGTGTGTGAAGTGGTCCAGACTGACAGCATGGGAGCAGGCTGGTGACTGAGTGTCTCATCTGTCTGTACCTTCAAGTCCTTTTCTGTGAAACAAAGCATTATAAACTACCTAGGGCCTCTCCAGCTGCTCATCCAGGCCTTGTCAAGATAGAGTTAAGAGGGGTGCTCATGGGCAGGGCAGCCCTTTGCTAGACTCACACCCTCTCCTTGGTCTCTCAGGCTCTTCCTGGTTACCTATCTGGTGGCTGTGCTGCTGCAGGAGGCTGGTGCAATCCCAGCACCCCAGGTATGTAGGTCCCTCTGTCTGGCCTCTACCCATGGCTGTCATCCTATGCTCCAATCGGCAGGGAGTATTGAGAAGTAGCCTCTGGGCCTATCCCCCAGCTACCTCAAGCTGGCCTAAGAGAGTAAATGCAGAGCACAGACATGATTGGGCATGCCATGTGGCTGGTCGCTGAGGTGTGGCCTTAAGATGGGGTCTTTCCACTGGACTCTCCAAGTCCCCATGATACCCCATTTCACCCAGGTGGGGAGCATGGGCATTGATGGCATTCAGGAAGACCCTGTGTGGGCAGGGAGCTCAGATACACTGTGTTGGTAACGGCAGCCTGGGCTGCATGGTTCCTGCCCTGGGTGAAAACTAAGCCTGCACACCTGGGAGCAACCAAGAAGCAGGAGACTCCATCACAGCCTCTTCAAGTGCCTGGAGCTGGAGACTCCTCCGGGAGCCCACTAGCTGTGCTCTTCTCACTTTACTTTGGCCCACGGGGTGCTAGACTCACAAGGGCTGACTCTCTCTCCAGATTACCAGCCAGGGAGGGGAGGTGCAGGGGTCACCTCTACAGAAACCAGGCAGTACCCGGAAGGCTGGGGGTGGAGTAGGGGCTTGGAGCCAGAAAGCAAGGTCCTGCTGCCTGTCTGAATAACCTAGCCTTCCCCGGGTCTGGCCAGGAATCAAAGTGGGCTGGTCATTCGAGGGTAGATTAGTGGCACGACTCCCCTTGCCTGCAATCCTCATTATCCCTGGAGGTCACCTGCAGGCCAGGCTCTCCCTGTAGCCCCACTTGGCCCTTGGAGCAGGTATCCTTTGACCTTGGACCACAGATTGGCAAAGGCCACACCTGTGACTCATTCTTCCAGGTCTCTGACAAGACCAAAGGCAAGCGTTCAATCTCTGAGCAGGACATAGAGGAGTAAGTGCCCCAGGTGCTCCCTTGCATTCTCCCTCAAAGCTTGGCCTATTCTTTCTGGTCCCTTCTTGGATGTGGGTACACTGGGTAGATAAAGAATAACACTGTCCCGCTGCTTGAAGGAAAAGGCCATGCTTGGGCCTCACAGTGATCCATTAGCAGCAAGTTCCAGGCCCAGAAGACAGATGCCAGGTCTGGGCTATGTCCCCTGTCCAGCTTCCCTGCAGTGCCCGGAGAGACTCAGTGTTAGACCAGGATGGTTTCTGACCTCCCTCATTCTGGTGTTTTGTTTTGTTTTTGAGACAGGGTCTTGCTGTGTAGTTCACAGTGGCCTTGAACTCACAATGTAGCCCAGGCTGGCCTTGAACTCGCAGTGATCCTGCTGCCTCAGCCTCCTAAATGCTAGGATTACAGGAGTGGCCTTTTTTTTTTTTCTCTTTCTTTGTTTTGAGACAGGGTCTCACTATGTAGTTAGTTCTGGCTGGCCTCAAATTCATAGTGATCCTCCTGCCTCAGCCTCCTGAGTGCTGTAATTATAGGCATGTACCACTATGCCTAGCCCTCCTTCACTCTGGGAGGCTCTGATCTTCCCACTTCCCACTTTTAGTGGCTCAAGAATTCAGCAGGGATGCCTGAGTTGTTGCTTATCTAAAGCTCCTGGGCCAGTTGATAGGCAGTGAGCTGAAGTGACTTCACAAGGCCTGGGGGGTGGTGAGTACCTCTTCACACCTGCACCTGAACCTGACCCAGGTATGTGGGCAGGACCTGGGGCAATCACACCTTGCAGCCTCTGGAGAAGGATGACCAGCTGGTGGACCTGCTCCATGTGCCAAAGCCAAAGCCTGCATTCATCAAGAAGCCAGGTCGGGGTAGGACCAAGGCCATAGAGGGAGGAGTCTGTCCCATGGGGTTGAGTTGGAGGATGGGCCAGTGGAACTAGGTGGAAGGGAGAGTCTCATAAGGGAAACTGAGGCTATGGTTCCATCTGCCTTCTCAGGCAACAGAACCTGGGTGGACACTGAGGACATTCTGAGTCATTTTCGGAGACCTCAGCGGGGTCCTGAGCCTGACCTTGACAGTCTGTATCATCCTGCATCTGAGGAGATTCATGTCAAGGAAGTGCCCCTTTTGAGGGCAATGCTGTCTCACCAGGTGCTTCAGGGGCCGGAGAAGGACCTAGACCACATTTACCACCCTGTGGAGGAGTCCTAGGGGCCCTGAAGACCCTCACATCCCTTGCCTGAGGTCCAGGCTATTGGGACTACCAACCCTTGCCAGCTAGAAAAATAAACATCTGCAAACAGAAGTGGAAAGCATCTGGTTCTTTAAGACCAACAACCCTGGAGCCTAATCTGCTGTCTAGAAGAGAGCTGTCACCTGCCCCACATGTGGCACATAAGGCCTGGCTGACCCTCAGCTCCTGAACATTTGGCCCCCACAGGGCCATCTCTCTCCACGTAGAGATGGAATAAAGGATGTGGCAGCAGTCAGAGGTGGACAGCAAAGGCAGCACCAGGATCAGCCTCAGCAGAGAAATGGAACTTGCCCTGGGCTTCCTGGGGAAAGGAGAGAAGGAACCTGGAAAAAGAGAGGACTAGGGAGGAGGGGGGCTAAGATAATTGGCATTCAAGTGGACAGGTGCTCTGGTAGACAGGCGCATATGTATACAGGTGTGTAGGTACACGTGCTCAGATGGACAGGAGCAGGCACACAGGCTCAAGTGAGTGGGCCAGAGGCCCAGTACACAAATACTCTATCCTGATTTTGTGAGCAGTCCTCCTACAGGCCCTCCCTCAGCAGGCCCAATGCCTGAACACAGGCACAGGCCACTTGATTTATCTAACACATTATGTACCTAGTGGGGTACCTGGCAACCATGCCCAGCAATGAGGGAGAAGTACCTAGGGCCAAATTCTCTGGCCCTTTGAGCCACACAAGTTCACCAGCTCCCATGGCCAAGCCAGCACCTAGGAGAGGCTGCTGACCCGTGATCCTGATGGTGTGCAGCTGCTGTGTGTTTGTCCAAGTGACCTTGATCCCTACAACTCATTGTGTCCCCCAGGATGTCCCTACTCTTTCAAGGACACGAATGACTCATGTACATGCACCCCTGCCTCCAAACCCTACACAGTAGGAGCCAGGTTCCCACCTTATTGATGAGTCCATATCCCATTATGGATGAGCTCACCAAGGCCAAAACAGTGACCTTCAAGTTCCTGCCATGATAAAGGTAGAGCAGGTCCAGCTTCACCTCAGTGTGCCTCACTTGTCATCCTGATAAGAACTGGGGCAGGGGATGGGCAGCTCACAGTCAAGAGCAGAGGACCATCATCAGAGGCTACAGAATCCTGTCCATGTTGCAGGAGGCCCTGAGTTCCTGGAGTACATGAAGCTCAAAGCACTCCTCTCCCAAGTCACATTTATGATAAGTCAGAAATGGCCAGGTGGCCACTACCAGAGCAACTCACACACAGGTGGTCAGCAACTAGTGCTCACTGCCCCTGAGAAAATTGGAACCAGACTGGAGATTTAGGTTGCTCATGTTAACCCACCTTCCCTGGGTTCCAGGCAGCTGAAAGACTTGTGGATTTGAGGCTCCCAGAGCCTGGCATCTGCTAGGTTCAAAGACAGACACTGGCCAAGGTGGAGTTTGTGGCCACCTCTCTAAACTTGTCTGAGCCAGTCCTATGGGCATTTCTCCAGCTCCTGAAGAGCTGAATGTGTCCAGGAGAGGCAGCGGGAACCTTGGACTCAGGAGATTGCCACCATGTGCTCATCACTGTCCACTGAGACAGGGAATGCACAGACTAACTCAGCCTTGCAACCTGAGACCTGGAGACAACAGCTCAAGAGGAAGTCTCTCAATCAAAAACAGGCCTGGCTTCTCTTCATTGCCCCTCATGGAAGTGGGGAGGGTTCTTCCTTCAAATTTCTTCCCCCACTTAAATTCTCATTGCAGTCTCTTACGCACACATGCCTCTCATATCCATTGGGTAACCAGCCATTTGGGCAGTGGTGATTGAATGCATCACTTTGCTTTCTGGCTGTTGCTAGGCAACAGTGCTTCCATGAAGTGACTGGTGTATGGGAGCCATGGCAGGGGAACAGATGGGATGGTCACCAAGGTCTGTGGCCAGGCTTAGGTATGGTCCCTTCCCCACACTTGGCTCCAAATCCCTGCCCAGTTGGCTTGCCTGCCCCACCGCTCCTTGTGATCCTGGAGTGCAGGCCTGAGTGCCTGTGATCCACCCCTAGGTCCTGAGAGGGCCCCCAGACCAACCAGCTGCCACTGTCTATCTTCCCCATCTTCTTCCTGCATCCGCATGGCTGAAGCAAGATTTGGATGGAGGGAGAGGGCCTAGGGCAGTGATGGCGAATCTCTTAAGAGACCAGGTGCCCAAATTGCAAACTCAAATCCACTTTCCACCACAAAATCTCAACACTGCAATCAATTAAACCTGAATATGGAGGTTTTAGTTATGAAAAAAACAAGGATGTCCAATGCTTGGCTGCTGGAGTGACTTGGCTTTCATGCCAACAGAGAGGGCTCTGTGTGCCTGCTACGGCATGCATGCCATAGATTTGCCACAAATGGCCTGGGGGAGGATCACTGGTCTGGACAATGCAAAGGTAAATCATCACTAACCCTCTAGGCACCAACCCCCTTCAGGCCACCACTGTGTCTTGCTGCCCTTCTGCTCAGCACTGGGTGCTACATGACTGCATGTCCTTTACCTCCCAGGACAACCATGGTTTCACATAGAAAGCAGGCAGGTTCCATCTGGTTTCACCTCCAGGCACAAAGCGGCTAGCTGCTTGGGCATATGGAGTGGGGGCTCCCCTTACTGAACACAGGCCCAGCCCATGCCCCGGCCTCTCTAGGCCTGTACCAGAGTTGGTGACACCATCCTCCCTGGAACCAGATGCATGCCCCTCTATCCCTGCATTTTTTTCCTCCTCGGGTATTATGCCAGCTCTCACTCCTATCCTCCTGCTTGAGGTAGAGAGAGTGGCCCTGATCAGGCATTACCTTGTGTCTGAATCCCGAGCAGTTGTGCAAAAGTCCCCATTCTCCTTGAGCTGCCAGGCAGCCACTGTGCCCCCCACTGGCTTCCTTGCTGTCCACTCTGCTCAGCCCCAAGGCTTATTTCCAACAAGGATTTCCCACCTGAGCCTTCATCAGGGCGAGGGGAGCCAGTAGCCTCCCTGAGCCCAGCTCCAAACAAACCTGGGAGGGAGAACAGACTTTAGATTGAAGATTGATTGTTTTTTACTGTGCTTTTTTCATCATTTTAAAAATCAGGGGATCACAGTCTCAGTTGGCAGGGTCCCTCAAAACCCACCATCCCCTTGAGACCCTGCATGAGGCCCAGGATTGGGTGCTGCTGTAGGTGGGTCTGTGGCACTGTCCATTCCTTTCCCCTCAGAGTAGTCTGCACCAGGGCTCGAACTGGGAGCCAAGAGCAATTGTTCCCTTCTTGAGGATGACATTTCCGTAGAGTGCTGGCTCCCTGAAGAAGAAGCAGAACAGAGGGCCATGGTGATCTCTTGGGAACACAACAGATTCCACCTGCTTCCATCCCACCTGCTAGACAAAGATCCAGAGAACAGCCACCTTGGGCAAAGCAAACAGGGCCCCTGGCTGCTCAAACTCCTTCTGCTCATTGAGCCTCAAGAAGGCAAAAGCTGAGTAGAGAGCGGGAAAGAGGCCTTTCCAGAGTTGAAATGGGAGCATGCCTGAGCCAGCAGACCCGGCCGGCACTTACCCGGTTGCAACAACAGCAAAAGCCTTTTTGGCTCGTTCATAAAACTGAAATCTCTCTATCCTTGCCAGGGTGCTCTAGAAGACAAAATGGAATGGTTGGAAGGACTCTGCCCAGAGACCCTCTTAGCTGGCCCTGACTCACTGAGCAGGATGCAAAGGCACTAGGCTCTCTGGGCCCACTCCTCTGTTCTCTTAGTGCAGGGGTCCTGAGGGCCATCAGCCTATAACTCCAAGGACTGGGCAGTGCAGACACAGGGCGTCTCTCAAATCCCATCTGTGGTCTGTGCTAGACAGGGTGCTGTGCTTGGTGTCTCCTGGCCTGGAGCTACTTGCCAAACCCCCAGTTCCTCTGCCCCATCACCTCAACTTGAGAAGTTTAGAAGTTTAACTAAGAGACTCAGCAGGGAGTCAGGGTTCTTACTTTGTAAATATCCTCAGTCTGTGCAAGAGGAGGGCACAGAGGTGGTGTGAGTACTACACTCACCCTGGGGGAGGGGAGCCTACTTACGATATAAGGGAGAAGGGGCTTGTTCCCCACCTTTTATTCTGGCTGCTTTTGCTGACTGCTGCCTTGAAGTGTTGCTGCCATGCTAAGCAAAACTGCCTTGGATTATGCTGCCAGCTGATTATGGACTGAAACCTCCACAAACAATGAGCTAAATAAACCCTTTCTTCCTTTATTTTGGATGTTGGGTATTTTGTCACAGCAACAAGAGAAAAGTAATGAAGACACCTTCCAAACTGGCCCAAGGATGGGGGTTCCTGATTTGTTCCCTTCAGGTAGGTCCTGCCCAAGACTTGAGAAAGAGTGAAAGAGTTCCCCAGGAGAATTAACATGTCTCCTACCAGACAAGGGTGAGAGCTGTGTGACACCCAGACCACAGCCAGGATGGAGTGGGAGAGAGGAAGACCTGGGACCCAAGGGAGGTCAGAAGAGGTGGCCAGGTAGCCCTTGCCACTTGGCTCCATGGGGACAGACCCTTAGGCAGACAGGCCAAGATCTTAGGAGGGAAGTGGAGCTTAGAAGTTCAGGGGAGTCAATCATATATCCTAGGTAAACCTCTTCTGTCTCTGCTAATGGGGATGGCTGGTGATCTTGAGTGCTCATATAGCTAGGAATGAAGGTCATCTGAGGACACACCTCATACTTCACACTTCCTGAGCCTCCAGAAGACACAGTCTTTGGCCCCTCCCATAGTCAGGGCTGCAGGCTTATCTTGTAGCCAGCCCGGAGCAGGAGGAACTCATACTCTTCCCACACTAGGGTCTGCAGGCCCCTTTCCTGGTCTTCAGGCGCCAGCTCCATGACTATAGCCTGGGATACAGGAGTGAGTTTTACAGCCCTGAGCACCTCCAGCACTCCCCTGGCTAGTGATCATTCAAGGGTCCTCCAGTAGGGTCATATGCCCCCCACCCACCCCTTCACCATGGTCTGGTGAAGTCTGGCAAAGGGGAACTGAGACACAGAGCAGCAGAGCGACCCTCACAGGGCTCTCCACATAGGTGTCCAGGGGTAGCAGCTTCAACACAGCTTCCAGGAGCTTTGGGATGCCTAAGCCTGGAGCGAGGAGGGAGCTGGGCTCAGACTCCTGCACCCCCCCAAAAAAAACCCCCCAACTTTCACTCTTTAGCCTCAGTGAGAATGATTTGGACCCCAAGACCACTGACGGTGCCCACCCACAACTCCAACCTCCTGTCGCCCGCCCCTCCACCCCACACTGTCCACTCTCCTCACCATGCGCCCGGATCTCCACAGGCCCACAGCGACAGATAGAGGAAGTGGGGAAGTTAGCATCTGCAAGAACTGAGAGGGAGTCAGAAGGCCCTGGTGTGGTCAGTAGGCTGCATACCCCACCCAGAGCTCAATCAGTCCACCCTCCCTCCAGGATCAGTGGTTTTAGGCCATGGGTCACCTCCATAGCTTTCTTGAGAGTTGGCCAGTGGGAGAGGTAGGTGAGGGGGGTGACATCCCCACCTGAAAGGAGGAACAAAAACTGCCCCAGCTTCAAATGGCCCAGCCCCCACCCCGGGCTGCTGACCTTAGGGGCAGCTTTCGAGGGAGGTACAGGGACAGAAAAGGGAGGTCTGGGACTGAAAAAAAAATCCTGCTCGGTTTGCTCAGGATACCCAGGCTGTGGAGGTAGAGCGCCACCTGGGCCAAAGGCAGCAGCCACCTCATGACTGGAACCGCCCAGTTCCCTAGGGAAGCAGGGTTGGGTCTTCCTGCTCAAAAGGGTGAGGGGGCTGAAGCAGTGTCCCAAACCCTTTCTGTGAACAACACCTGGTGTCTCCTAGCCTGCCCCCCTCGCGCTCACCTATCTCGTCCCCGTGCCCCATGCGCGCCAGTGCATACAGCAGCTCTGGAGACAGCAGCGCTGGGACGCCGTTCAGAACCACCATCTCGGCAGTCTGGGCGGGGCCGCTGGGAACCGGGCCTGCGGGGCGAGGGCGGGACCAACGGGAGGGCGTGGCCGCTGCTCAAAATCAAATTAAGGCAGAAGATGGCCAGAGCGTGAACAAAATTAGATGAATACGTTTTCCTCAGTTTTAAAGTTTCCTCTCTTGGATACCGAGAGCTTGGGTTCCTTCCTTTGCTTTTCCAGTTAATTCTAAGAGTTTGAGACCAGCCTGATCAACACAGTGAGACCCTGTCTCAAGTAAGTAAGTGCCCATCACCACAGGAATAAATAGATATGACACACCCGCAGCCTGTCAGGGCTATTATAAAAATGCAAGTAGGAAGATTGCTCAGCAGTCAAGAGAAGTGAAATTCCAACACGCATGCTATGACGTGGATGGACCCAGAGACACTGTGGGTGGCAGCTGGTGCTGTGGCTATCCCTCGGACTGGGTGGCTTTTCAACATGTATTTCTCAGAGTTCTTTAGTCTGGAAGTGCAAATCCAGGCAGATTCATGGCCTGACGAGGACCCGCTTCCTAGTTCACACATGATACCTTACTGCAGTGTAAGCTGGGGAAGGGGATGAAGGGTGTAAGTGCACTAATCCCACCGTGAGGTTCCAACGCCCAACACCAACACCTGGGGGCGGGGGGGGGGGGGTGTTAGGACTTCAACACAGGGATGGGAGAGGGCACAGACAACTGGTTCATCACATTGTCTAAGTGAAAGAACCCAGACACAAAAGGAAAAACAAATGCTGTGATCCCATTCATCGGAGGTATCCAGGAGTCACACTAGTAGACAGACAGAATGGTGGGAGCCAGGGAATGCAAGGCAGTGTCTGATGAAGACAGTTTCAGTTTAGAGATGAAGATGGCGGGTGGTGATGGCACACACACTGAACTACGTGATTAGACAAGAGATGGTAAAGATAGTAGTGTCTACATCATGCTGTTTAGTCACAACTGAGAAGCTAGCAAAGAATAAAAAACACGAGCTGTGGCAGCACATGCCTGTAATCCCAGCACTTGGGAGGCTGAGGCAGGAAGATCACCTCGGGTACCAGGTCTGCCTGGACTATGCAGCCAACCAACCAATCAAAAGAAAAAAGAATAAAGACTATGACACGCTCACCTGTCAGAAGGAAAAAGAAAACGGTGGCTTCATGGGTACAGGACCATGTACGAGTGTGTGCAGCACCCATGTGTGAAGCACACATGTCTAAGCATGTATGTGTGCCTGGACACAGAAAATCTTGAAAGGGTGCAAGCCTGACTACTCACAGGGGTTAATTACCCTGGGGACACAACATGGGTATGGCTTACTTTATGAACCTCGGTGTTATTTGAATGTTATCACGATGAAAAACATTTTTAAAAAAACAATACACAGTGTATTTACCTTTTAAAGATGATTAAAAGTAAAGTATAACTAACTTTAAGTAGTCACTTTAATCAGCATTATTCTGTTAAAGATCAAGAGACAGGAACATCTTTCCCCAAGCAGCCACAAACCCCACGACCCGGTGGGCAGGCACCCACTTTCCATCAGACTCAATCTGTGCACAAAAGGGTCCCCAGCGAACTAGCATCTCAGTTCTTGAAGTGAAGTAAAAAATTAAAACACTCTCAAGGTTCCTCAGCAGAACTTTTGATTTAAAAGAATGTGTTCTGCTTAAGAGTGAAACCTGCCTGACTTGACAGCCAAGTGAAGGCCAGTTCTTCAGTACAGCTCAAGTGCTGGCCACGGTCCCATGGCCATCAGCAAGAAAGCATATCTCACCTACACTACCCTTTAAAAGGAGACGATTTATTTGCTTCAAAACTGACAGGCTGCTTTTCCCTTTCAATAGAGGTGTAAGGCACAGGTAGTAGTTCTCAGTGGTCTTTGAAGTTGGCTTTTCTTTTCTCCACAAACGCAGCCATTCCTTCTCTCCGGTCATCCTGGCAGGAAAAGAGAGAAAAGCAGAGGTGAAGTTTACATTGACACACTGAATTCCCCGCTAGCCTGTCTCTTTGGGGCTGCTCTGCTTACTCTCTCAGGCTGCTCTCCATGCTCACATGGTGCAGGGCAGGTGATTCCACAGCAAGGCCCTATACAGCTTTGGGAGGACAGGATTCCCGACTAACAGGAATCATAGACCTGGGAGTGGAGGTTTTATACCCTCTCCCTAGATGACAGTCACTCAGAATCCACCACATGATGTCAGTAAACTCCCAGGTAAAGAGAGCCTCAGTGGCAGACCTCTCGGCCACCCTCTTCAACTGGATCTAGCATGGTTCATGTCAGGCATCGCCCTCCAGGATTGGAAAAGGAACAGAACTCTGCCTGCATCTGCCCTCTTCCTGTGTGTCCACATACACATATGTGTATACCCAAGTGCACAAATCTTCACTTCTTAAAAAAGTCAAAAGCGTTTTAATCTTTCTTTTATAAAACAACTATACATCACTCTTTTATCATAAAAGAAGTGTACAATGGCAATTAGGAAACTATTTACTTTAACATGTTCCTGCCAGCTTGAACCACTGGTGGTACATACGTGACTATCCTATCAAGCAGTTTGTACCACTGATGGTAGAAAGGGTACAGTCATGCATGGGACAGTCATACATGTACCATTAGTGGTTTGAGCCACCCAGCAGTAAGACACATCATAAATATTATTGGCAGAAAGCCTAAAACATATTGCTATAAAGTGTTACTTTATTATTATAATACTTTCTAAGTAAGTGGAATAATTTATGAAAAATGTGGGTAAAATAAATTGCAATTTCTGTCTCTCTTCTTTCTCTCTTTTGAGATAGGATCTCACTTTTGCCCATATTGGTCTCGAATTCCTGGACTCAAGCTGTCCTCCCATCTCAGCCTCCCAAGTGCTGGGACTACAGGTGTGTGTCACTGCACTTGGCTCTGAATTGCATTTTAAATAAAGGACAACCTCAAAGACACAGCAAGTGGGGAATTCAGTGGGTCTACCTAATTTTTTAAAAAATTATCAGTAGTGTATGTTTGCAGTACACGATTACATTCATCGCGGGGAACAGGTAAACATACATGACACATCTCTTGGTCCTCTTCTCATCTGCATAAGATTTATATCCCTACTTTCTATTATGTATCCTTTTTTTTGCTTATTTATTTATACTTTGGGTTTCTCATCCGAGAAACCATATGATATTTAGGCGTGTGTGTCTGATTTATCTCACTTAACAGTATGATCTCAAGTGCATCCATTTAGGAGCTGCTGTTTAAGGGTGCAATTCACAAGCCCTTCTTCAATAGGAAGTTAATTCTGTAAAGTTTTTATTCTTTTATTTCCACATATACTTTTTTTTTTTTTTTTTGCTAAAACCAAGGCCCACTGATAGAACGAATCTGATCTGGCTAGAGGGGAAGCTAAAAGTTTGTACCAAAAAGAAATGGCATTTAGTGATAAAATGTAAAGAAAATTCCCAGCAACTCCTTAACTAGAACACGTTTGATTCTCGGCAGAATACTGTTTACTCACGGTGGCAAAGGTTGAATAGAAGAGTTTCTTCTCCAGTTTATTTCCTTCTGTTAATGTCATTTCAAAGGCTGAAAAAGAAACCCTGCAGTCACGGACCGAGACACTGCCCAGGGGAATGAGACTGTCTCCTGGGCAGTGATGGGGCACCCTGCCCTCTCACACAACCTCGCTCAGATGTGCGGGGAGGCCAGCCCTGCTTGGCCTTCACACGGACACTGTTAGCGTCTTTTTCAAGGGCATTCCTAGCTGAGGTGGCCACTTGAACAAACTGCTCTCTCAGGCCTTTTGAATTCCCGGTTGTGGCCCAGGTTCCTAGAGAAAGGACTGAGGAAATGGAAAAAAGATAAACACCAAAATTTGTCCCATTATAAGGAGCTGAGATGGCCAATGAAATCAAAGGTACAACAATGTATGTACCATTGTTGCTCCCTGATTGACGTTTTAAAATTGTTTTATTTTTTTTCTCTTTGAAAGAAAATGGATTTGGAGAAAGAAAGAAAGAAAGAAAGAAAGAAAGAAAAGAAAAGAAAAGAAAAGAAAAGAAAAGAAAAGAAAAGAAAGAGAGAGAGCGAGAAAGAGAGAAATCAAAGGCACAAACAACTAATTCGGGATGAAAATGAAAGAGACAATGACCAGGCACCAGGAAATACTTTCTCAGTGGAGAACACAGGTATGTACCATCCTGATATCCGGAGGGAGGTGTCCCTCAGGGTGGGATATAAGCATCAGGGTGCAACCCTGCCATAACCTTGAGAGCTTCCCTGGGGGTGTTACCACACAGCTGGCTCTTTCAACACCAGTGCTTCTAACCTGCGCCAACAGTCACCCCAAAGGGCCAGCGCCCTTCTTGGAGTGGGCAACAGGTTAGGAGAGGTCATGTGACTCTGATTTGCACACTTCTGCCCCAGGCACTGAACAGAAGGAGTCTCACTTCAGTACTCGGGTAAACTGCTACATAAAGAGGCAATTCCGCAGAGGAAAGTGAGACAAGTGTCACTGTCAGTTTTCCTAGAGAAAACTGTAACAATTCAGAGTGCCATGAGTGGGGCCTGAACCCATAGAGCATGCTCCCACACTCACACAGCCGCTCTCAGTCAGCCTGTGAGCCCTAATCCCCAGGCGGCAGCACATCTGCCTCCCTGCAGTGCAGGCTGAGGAGAGAAAGCCTTCAATCCAGGCTGAGGAGTAAGAGACAAGTCTGACACCGTGAACTTCCTTTGTGGCCTCTTCTGGCCTTGCCCAGTGCTACGTCACTATCACCTTGAAGGCAGCTTCCCTGTGGCTCACTTCTTGGCCCCTGGTACAAAGGGATACTCAGAACATCTCAACCAAATTGTGAACAGCTAGAAATCAGAACTCTAACAGTAAATCACAATCCTGAGAATCCTACCATTTCTGCCTTGGCCAGGTTAAGTTACAGGCATTTGGTGCCTTTGATTCTGTCTGCGGTCTTGGAATCCTCCTCACTTTCTTTTCCTGGCAGACTCCTACCTGCATTCACAGATTCTTTGGCCATGGCTGTTATAATTTTGGAATTGCTGGCAATTTTTTCTGCACACAGAATGGCTTCTTCAACCAATTTTTCAACTGGAACAATCTTGCTTACAAGACCTAAAATGTGAAAAAGGTGGTGAAAAACATGGAGAAACAGAGCACCTGTTCCATTTATCAAGGAGACAGTGACTACCCAGGAGCTGAGAGTTTGAGTACTGAACAAGAAGCAACTTTGGGAGAGGGGGTGTTAGGCCCCTGGAACCTCAGCAGCCAAAAGTCACTATGGTCTCAACCACACAGGCCAGGCTATCCATAGCATCAAATAGTATAGGCAGGAAGACAAAGGGACCATGTTGCCAACAGGGCAGGGAAAGGGTCAGGCTACCCACTGCCTATGGGAAATGGCATATTGCATTATTACTTTTTAAGCTGAGCAATGTTGTCACTCTCTTGTATGTGAAGTACTTCAAAATTTAACACCGAAGGCAGTCAGCTCTCTGGATCCCTAAGACCGAAAAAGCTTTGGTACTGACTACCTTCAAGATGCAGCCTGAGTCCCTAATCAGCTCCCAAGGAAGGACTGGCCCTACCTGCTTGCTTGGCTTCCTGGGCTGAGATGCGTTCACCAGTGAGGATCATCTCCATTGCCAGTGACTTTCCAACTGCACGGGTGAGTCTCTGGGTGCCCCCTGCACCTATAAGGAGAGGGCTGCTTGTCAGCTGCTTCTGTGGTGAGTGAGGCCAAGAAGAAACCCAAGGGCTGGGGATGCAGCTCAGAGGCAGAATAGCTTGGCTAGCATGTACCAGGCCTTGGGTGGTTCAGTTCCCAGAAGAGAGAAAAACAGGCAGAAAAGGAAAGAGAAAGAGAGAGAGACAGAGAGAAATAGATACAAAGAGGGAAGGAGGCAGGGAGGGCAGGAAGGACAGACAGGAAAGAAAGGAAGGAAGAAAAAAATAGAAGACATCACAGGGTCTGGGTGTGGTTAGCGACAGAATATACTCTTAGCATGCCCGAAGCCTTGGGTGCCATACAAGCACCATGAAGAAAAAAAAGAGAGAAAGAGACAAAACCAGATACGCAGCAGGCAAATTCATAAAGGCTAACCAGGAGGCCTAAGATAAGGGCCTGGGGCAAGCAGGCAGAACTGATGTGGCCAGCAGGGAGGACAAGCCCGAGAAACTGGAGACCTCAGGGGTAGGCCCCTTCAAGTTCAGGCACCCTGCCCTCAGCACAGCATTACACAGTGGCTGTGGGCTCTCCTTAAGCTCTTTTGTGACCATTCCAGAAGTCTCTGGGTCTCCCTCACTTCACACGCTGGATTCCCCATATCAGCTACCCTCATTTTGGGAGGTTGAGACAGGAAGACTGCAAGTTAGTGACTTACTGAGATGCTGTCTCAAAATAAAAAAGGAGGGGATACTGGGGGAATGTGCAAAGGCCCTGGGTCAGTCCCTAAGAATGCGAAACAAATAAGCAAGCAGACACACAAAAACCTAAGACAGTAGTAGATGACCTCCAAGCATGGCATCCCCTCCCTAGAGTGTCCCGTCCTGCCTTCCAGTTTTACAAGGTGGACTCAGCAGGTTGATGGCATTGTTCTGTCCCCAGTACCTCAGGCTCCCTTCCCAGGAGGTTCTAACTCCCAGCAAATGGGAGTGGATGGAGCTAAAGTGATGTGAGACAGAGGTCTTGGAACCAGTCCAAGGTGGCTGTTCTTTCTCCTAAACTACTGACCTACATGGATCTGCCACAGGTACAAGTCACCAGCAGGAAAGAACCACTGCAGTTGTAAACTGATGCTATCACTATGTGACATCAGACATAGGAACCAGCTGCAATCACAGGAGTCCCACAGGGTCTGAAGTCCCTAGGTTCCTGCTCCAAGCTCTGTCACATCCACTATCTCATGTGTCCATTTATAGAAGAAACACTGACCAGACACAGGGACACACTTCTGGACCTCTGGTCAAATACAATGTTGGTCCTGAGGCATAGGCTGGTCTTAAGAATCACCTGCAGAGTGCACTAGGGGTGCCATGTTCTCACCTGGAATGGTCCCCAGCAGGATTTCTGGCTGTCCAAATTGGGCTTTCTCACCAGCGTAGATGATGTCACACATCATGGCAAGTTCACAGCCCCCACCAAGCTGTAAAACAAGGTTGAACAGCAAAAAAGTTTCATCAGAGAAGCCTGGTCAGAAAAATTGCTGTCTGCTTATTGAACTTTTCCAGTAAAATGAATCAGGGTTGGGGTATAGCAAAAATTAATCTAGCAGCACAAACTTAGTTAAGTGTTGGCATAAATTACTTACATATGGTTGGTACCATTCACCAGGGGCAACAAACTTTTCTGGAAGGGGCCAGATAACACTCTTGGCTCTGCAGGAAACCAAGCTGTGCCACATGGCTCAACAAGAGCCACAGGGGATGTAGACAGGAATGGGTATAGCTGACCTTTGGCTCACATGCAAGGGACGTCATTAAATAACCACCACATGGGCCAGACATGGTGGTACATGCCAACACTTTGGGAGGCTGAGCTTAGCCTAAGCAGCTTAGCAAGATCCTACCTCAAAAAACAAAAAAGGACTGGGATGTAGCTCAAAGCAAAGGCCCTAGGTTCAATCTCCAGTATCACAGAACAACAACAATAATAGCAAAACAAACGAACAAACCCCCAAAACCAAGAAAGATCATTTGGAACAATTGCATAACTTCTCCATAGGCCAAACCAGTTCTGGAATTTCCAAAGAGTCCAATTATGCAAGGACACTGAGCTATCCAGCAAAGGATCTGCTATGTTTGCAGAATAGTCAGGGAGCATTAAATTGATTAAAAAAATATCCATTAACCCTTTTTGGGAGAGCTAGCAGCTGAGCACCAAACAAAGCAGATACCAAAAGATTTTTTCTACTTAGTTGGCAGAAAAGGGGTCACTGGCCTGGGAACCATACTTGATACTTTTTTAAGAACTTTATTCACACAAGCCCAATTCCCTTAAACTCCTGTGCTCTACCCTTGCAGAGTTGACACTCACAGCATAACCATTGACAGCGGCAATGATTGGCTTCTTGACCTGGGTCAGCTGGTCCCAGTGACTCAGGAACTTGTGGGAGTAACAGTCCTGCAATGTCTGGTTCTGCATTTCCTTGATATCAGCTCCAGCTAGGAATGGAAATGAGATTCCAATAAACATAGTCCCCAAATCCATAGGCAGCTAACTTAGGGACCATAGGCAAGTCCTGCTACAAGGCCAGCAACACACTATAATACCTGTTATGATAAGATAATACAGAAGGCCAAGGGGCAGGTAAGAGACTCCAGAGAAGATGCAACTTATTTATCAGCCACTTAATCTGACCAATAAGGACTGGAGTCCTTTCAATACCCTCATTCTGCTGACACAGCACACATGAATGTTCAATACTTTACATTAGATTAAACCCTAAGTCCTGTGTCATCGTGGAGGGGCCAATCTGTCCTGCTACTGCCCACAGGCAATGCTACCCTACCCATACCTGACACCATTGCTGCCCAGCACACCTGCAAATGCTTTATCCCCGCCGGTAAGCACAATGGCACCCACAGCTGGGTCTGCTTCAAAGGCCTCCAGTGCCTTGTTGAGCTCTATGATCAAGCCATTGCAGAGTGCGTTGAGTGCCTTTGGGCGGTTCAACTGGATCAGTCCCACATTGCCATTCTTTCCCTTTTTTCCAACGATGATGTACTCAAAGTTAGCACCTAAAGGAAGAGGGTAAAAGGGAATCTCCATCAGGCAGGTGTCAAAAGCATGAACAGAGAGACGCTGTGAGGTCCAATGAGGGACCCTGCCCAGTCCTCATGGCTTCTGCCTACAACTCCCTTCCCAACCACTCTCTGCTTTCACCTCTGCATGAATGCTTCTTTAAGTTAAAGGAAACCCCCAGCATAGAACACAGCCACTTTCCTTCCCATTTGTCTTGGTCAGCTATTCTCAGAACTCAACACTAAGAACAGAGAAAAGCCTTCATGCAAATAATGCCTTTAAGAGTAGGACAGAGTAGCTGGGCATGGTGGTGCACACCTGTAATCCCAGCACTTGGGAGCCTGAGCTGGGAGGGTTGTGCAAGTTTAAGACCAGCCTGGGCTACAAACTGAGCTCAAGGCCAGCCTGAACTGCATAGCAAGATCTTATCTCAAAAAGACCAAAAAAAAAAAAAAAAAGAGAGAGTAGGACAGAGTTCTTGGCTATGCAGGTGGACAGCATGGTGGAAGGGAGACAATGAGAAAGGACCATTTTGTTTTAGGTGACCACTATGACCCAGAGAGGCCATTGGCTCAGACTTGAGGGTGAGCAGTCTCCAGTGAAAGAAGGCGAATGTAACAAAGTGAGTGTGTGTTGGGCAATTCGTTGCCTTCGAAGTAGATGAGGCACTACAGTGTCTGCTTGTTGCACTTGCAGGCAAGTAACTGAAATATCACATGAAGTGCTGAACAGCAGCATGCCTGTCATCCACAGGACCCAGGAAATGACTGCCAACGCCAAGTGGAGTGCAGAAGTGGATAGTCAAGGACAGAAGGTGAAGCCAATACTAACAGGTAGGTAAGATACACAGGGTGCAGACAGAGCCCCAGTCCTGAGATATGACCAAGAATTCTTAGCACTACTCGAGTGATAATAGCGCAGGGGAGTCCAGCTGAAGGTGAGCCAAGAGGAGAGGACAACCCTGTTGGCAGAGGAAAAAAGGCGGACAGTAAGCATGGGAACTTCTGCCTGGACAGTACGAAGGGCAAACTTAGGGAGAAGCAGAGGACAGAGGGTAAAACTGGACAGAAGGCAGTACAGGCAAGTGGTGCCTCAATTTCCAGTTCCCAAGCTGACTTGCAACGCAAGAACTGCATGTTTTCTTGCAGTTACCTAAACACTAGTGAAATTTTACAACCAACATGTAAGTGCCCCGCTGGTAGGAAGTCCTGGCACTGTCACATACCAGATTTGAGAAGCAGCCAACGTGCTCTACTGCGCAGCCTTCTGCAGGCGCCAGGGTCAGGAGGGGGCTGGGATCAGGTATTAAGGGTGAGCAGAAGGAGCAGAGGCTGGGGCTTGAAGGAGCAGAGGTGTGTGGGGTTGTGATTAGAGCGTCCGCGGTCTGGGGATGAGGGTCTCCAGGATCAAGTTGGGGGGGTTCAGACGGGGTCCGGGGTCGGGCAGATGGGGTGGTGATGGACCTTTGCACGGGCCCACACTCACCCGACGCGAAGGACCGCGGGGCGAGGAAATGGGACAGAGTCCGTAGCGGGCCCCGGACGCTGGGCAGCAGGGCGCGTAGGGCAGCCATGGCCCAGAGAAGTCTATCTTCACCCTTAAAGCGGCGCCGCACAGACGGATATCGCGAGACCAGTCCGGAAGCGGATGGGCGTGGCGGGGGCGTGGCCGCCCCAAGGTCCCGGAAGGCTGAGCTTTTGCAGCTTGGGTGCTGTGGGCGAGCTGACCATTGCGACTGCACACCGAGCCGAGCGAGGCGGGTGCGGGCGCTCGGGGTCACGCAGAGCAGCGCCAGCAGGCCTGACCCTTCGGGACGAGGCTGTGCGGGGTTCCCTCATTCCCGGGGTAGCAGCGATATCCTTCTTTTTGGTCTCCTGCCCTCAGCCTCCCGCTGTTCTGTGGCGTTGGTTACCGGCTTTGGAGTTGCACCAGAGGCCCTACTGAGTCAAAATATTTTTGCCACTCTGCCGTGCACACACAGCTTGCATGGAGCTCGAGACTTAATTCTTTACATGGGAGCTAGACAGCGTCTGAACATCAGGTTAGGAATACTGTTTTTGTGAGGATGTAGGTAAGATTAAAAATTAATGAAATGTGATTTATTTAAACTATTTTGAGTTACAACTTTTAAATAGACAAGTATCATCAGCTTCCATTTGTAGCCTTGACCAGATCCTGCAAATGCTGGAGTGAAACGAAAAGAAGAAAAATCTATAAATGGGCTGAGGATTTAGCTCAGCGGCTTAAGCACCTTGGGCAAGCTCTAGGTTGTGAGTTCGATTCCTGGTACAAAAAAAAAAAAGACAAATCTATAAATGAAAACAAAACTCATAATTCCAAGAAAAGAATTCAGTTAAAACTGGAACATTCAACAAACTTTCAAGACTGAAGTAAACACTTTTTCTATAAACAGAAACAGATCACCAACAAACTTTCTCTCAAAGGACCTCTATATTGGTGTATGTTAAGCTGCTGTGACAGACCCAAAATGAAAAGAATCAAAAAATTAGTTTTTTTTTTTTTAACAACCCAGCACTGATGTTGAGGTCTGATAGCCACTGTCCTCTGTAAAGAAATCACAAGTAACAAAAAGGAGATAGATATAAACTAAATTTCATCAAAATTAAAAATATTAAAAATATTATTGTGTTTCAAGATAGTGAAAGATACAGAGAGAAAATGTTCACATGTATTGTATTTGGTAAAACTCTTGTGTCTAGAAGTAATACAAAACAACCCCACTAAAAAAAAGGCACAAATGCCTGCCTGGCAAGTGCAAGGTTGTGAGTTTGGGTTTGATCCTCGGTTCAAAAAAAAAAAGGCATAAAGGTCTGAGAAGCATGTGGAAACATGCTCAACGACATTAGTTGCAGATCAAAACCATTTCACACCTACTGAGCTGGCTATAACAGACAATAGAATTAATAGGATGTGCAGAAGTTGGTGGACATTTGGGTTGTTTCCATGTTTTGGCTCTGGTAGGTAATACTACTGAGTTTACATATACCAGTGTCTATGTGGTGGTATGTTTTCATTTTCGTGGGTATATACATGCAAATAGGTTTTTGCTTAACCTGAGGAAATGCCATACTGTCTTTCAAAGTGGCAGCACGTGTGGCTGTGTATGTAGCTCAGTAGTAGTGGAGAGCTTTCTTGGCATGTGCAAGGCCCTAGGTTTGATCCCTAACATGGTCAAAAAAAGCCACGGGGGTGAGGTGCATGTGACTACATCGTGTTATGCTCACTGTCAGCAGTGTATGAGAGCTCCAACTTCATACTAGGTGCACTCGGAGGGTTCTACATTGGGCTGGCTGTGTGAGCTGCAATATAAGATGTCTGTCCATAGGAGGTTTGAGTGGGCATTATGGCAGAGCTCAGAATGGTTGGGATGACTGATAGTGTTCTGTTTGAGACTGTGGAAAGGGAATGATACTGATAGAGAAATAGCTGGCTGTGGCTCATGCAGCTATGACAGCCACTAAAAGCGCTACTAAGGCAGCTCTTGTGGTCATCAAGATTTCCTACCTGAGTGTGGGATGGGTCTGAGATTGGACTACTAGGCCCAGGAGTGGTGCTGCCCAGACTCCCACACTGGCAAAATGGGGGACCTACCTACAGCAGCCCAGTGCTTTGTTAGCCTCTGTGGACAGAACCGTAAGAGATCCTGGGACTGGTGATGTATGTTTTATCTGAGGCCCAAGATTCCCTACCTTTTGAGGCTACCTGAAGGCTCACAGATCACTGGACAGTTCTGTGTATGGCCAATAGGGAGTGCTTACCCTACCAAAATGTTAGTCTGCTGGAATGTAATACAGTGGGGAACATATATGCTCCCCTGAATTAGATCTGCAGAGTTGTATGCCTGTCTGAATACATACTCCACTTTCTGGGAGAGAAACCTGGAAGGAGAGGAGGGGGATGTGAGAGACTTTTCTTCACCTACCCTTTGTTGCTCTTGTTTGTTTGTTTTTGAAACAGGGTCTCCCTATGTAGTTCAGGCTGTTCTTGAACTCACAATATAGCCCAATCTGGCCTCAAACTCAAGGTGATCCTCCTACCTCAGCCTCCCAAGTGCTGAGATTACAGAGGTGTGCCACCATGACCTGCTCCTCTGTTGATCTTAAACTTGCACTTTACCTGCATCACAGTGCTGTGTACATGCAGACATGACTTAGAGAAGTTGCCAACTTAAACTGTGATAGTTCTCTGTTACAGCATTAAGTGCATTTTTGGTTAATGATATTTTCAATCTATGATAGAATTCTCAAGAAATAACTCCACCTAAACTGAGGAGTGTCTGTACATACTTGCTGTACATGCACACAAATACATGCATGTCTAGCCCAGCATGGCAACACATGCCTCTAATCCCAGCTCCACAACAGGTGGAGGCAAGAGGATTCCAAGTTTGAGGTCAGCCTAAGCAAGTTAGTGAGAACTTGTCTTAAAATCAATCAATCAATCAATCAATCAATCAATTAAATAAGTGGGGTGGGGATATAGCTCAGCTCTCCCTAGGTTCAATTTCTAGTATGGAGGGAAGAAAACCCACAAAACAACAAACAAAACACCAAAAAAAACAAAACCAAAATAAAACAAAACACACAACAACAACAAAAAACCCCCAAACCAAACAAAGTGTGTATGTATATTACCAGAATTTTAGGGCAAAATCACTTGTTCCAACCATGGCAAAAGATCAGGTTCATCTACTTGTCCCAAAATGCCAGTGAGGAAGACAAGCAGTGGTGAAATGCAGGAATGAAGCTTTAATCAGTGTGGCTGTTTGAGAAGGACTGATAAAGAGGTTCAAGATCTGTCTTTGAGGGATACAAAAAAATCTTGGGGTTTTATAGAAAAGAAGAACAAAACAAGGGTGGGGGTCACATAGTTGGGGTTGGTTGCATAACTGGCAGTGTAGGTAACCCTGGTCAAGTAGTGGATTGCTTCATCGTTCTCTCCAGACTGGCTCTTCTTCAAGGTTCTGGAAGAACCATCATCACTTGAGAGAACAATTCAGCTTCTATGATGAGATGACAGTTACTGCTGGTTGGGACTGGGGTGGGCAGCCTGAGTTTAGTCATGGGATAATTGCTTCCACTTTGGAGATGACCTAATGGGGGGATATTTTTTGCAACTTTGCTTTTCCCAGAATGTGAGAGGGCTGCATGTTTAGGACAATGATGAGACTTCTAGGCATTACCATAAGGGATCAGAACTGAATTTTGTAAAAGCTGGCAATTGGATGTCCCCGAAAATCCTGAATATTAATTCCTCTCAGCTGGGTATGGTGGCACATATCTGTAATCTCAGCACTTGGGAGACTGAGGCAAGAGGCTCACTGTGAGTTCAAGGCCAGCCTGTGCTACATAATGAGTTTAAGGCCACCATGAACTACATAGCGAGACCCTGTGTCAAGGGCTGGGGATTTAGCTCAGTGGCTTAAGTGCCTGTCTGGCAAGTGCAAGGTCATGAGTTTGATCCCTGGTACCAAGAAGAAAGAAAAAAAAGACCCCGTATCAAATTTTTTTTTCTCTCATCTTGGTGTTCTCAATCTTGAAGTGGGATGAGATAGGCTAAGTAAGTTTCTGGCTAGTAATCCTTGTTATTAGAAGACATTTGTTAAATGAACATGCCATTGTCTGACCCAAAGTTTTAAGGTAGTAAATATACAGATATAAAATGAAGGCAAAGACACTGAGCTTTTGTTACCATTGAGCATCTGTGGGCTCAGCCTCTAGGTTCCTGCTACATAAATGAATGAATGCATGCATGCATGCACAGTGTTCTTGTCTGGAGACTCTCTCAGACTTCCTTTGGACAGCCAAGCTCTTCCAAGCCTCATCTTTGCCTGCACAAGGGCACCCACCAGACCTATCCTGGTGATACAGGAAAAATATAACTCTCAACCTGTTGGGTGTCAAATGTGCTGAGTTTGTAGTCTCACAACATTGAGGAATGAAATCACCAACTGAAGGAAGAAGTTTGAAGAGCTTTTTCAGAAATAAGAGGAAGAATAGCTCCCGGGTTTTTAGGAGGAGTCTCAAATAGGATAGTTACCAAGGCCCTTTGTCAGGGTTAATTTATATAGCAAAGTTGATATGACATGGGTCAAACTACAATCAACCTGTAGACTTTAGCTGCTTAGGTAATACTGTTCTAATAGATAAACAAACCACATAGAATAGGTATGTTGAAAGAACAAAAGCTTTTTTGAGAAGGGATGGTTCCAGATGCTCTGGTCACTCACTTGGCATCTGATGCCTATCTGGACTTATTGGACCAGGAGGTGCTAATTATAGTACAATCTCAAGTTGTTTATTCCTCAGGGAGTCAAGCAAGCCTGGCCACTGTGTCTCCATCTTGCGTCTCTAGTCTTGATTTTGATGTCTTTATCTCTTGTGCCTACTTCTTTGAGGCCCCAATCCCTTGCTGAGGCTACATCAATTTTTATCTAATGTGCCTATTAGTACTGGGACTCCTAAACTGGCACCACTGTGCCTGGGAGGTCAGGATGATGGCAGTCATTGCTTATCTGAGCCAGGAAGGTGTCCAGCTGGCTAGATTCTGTATTCCTAGGGTGATATGCTACCATCACTGTGCAACCGGCGGGGACACACAGGGAAGCCTTCCATACTGCCTCTGAACCTAGTAGGTATCTGTGAGCCTGCCCACATGTGCAGCCGAGCCAGCGAGGCGCAGACCGACGGTCCCTGGGACCTCGTGAGGGATCCACTGCCAAGAAGCAGGTGGGTAGAAGGGCAGCGCCGGCACAAGGCAGTTTACTCAGGGCCTGCCTTGCCAAGCCAACCTCCTCGCCGAGCCTCTCCCTAGCACTCGGTGAGGATCGGCTCCCGACTTTTGCCAAGCCAAACTCCTAGCTCTCCTCACTCCGCCCGTCTCCCGGCCCCGCCCCAGGACCCGCCCCCCCCCCCCCCCCCCCCCCCCCCCCCCCCCCCCCCCCCCCCCCCCCCCCCCCCCCCCCCCCCCCCCCCCCCCCCCCCGCCCCCCGGCCCCTCCCCTCCCGCCTCCCAGCCCCGCCCCTCTTTCCACCTTCCGGCGTGCGCGGGCCTTAGTACCTGCGAGACTCGGAACGTGCGATGGCTTCAGGCAGCGGCGGCGGCGGCAGCGGCGGCGGCGGATGCGAGACCCCAGGCAGCCGGCGGGTGCTTGTGATTGGCGGCGGCATCGCTGGGCTGGGTGCCGCGCAGAGGCTCTGTCATTACCCCGGGGCCCCGCACCTGAGCATCCTGGAAGCCACCGCCCGCGCCGGGGGCCGCATCCACTCGAGGCGCGCCTTCGGTAACCGACCCATGCCTTCTGGGAATCCAACTAGCTGCGTCTGAGTCCCGCGGGGCCCTTGCCCGGAAGTCGTCCCTGGCTCTCTAGGGGCCCAGGAGGTTGAGCGGCGGCCTGGAGGGCTTCCCTGTGTGTCGCTGCTCCAGCTGCAGTGACTGGGGCGAATGATCGTAGGAAGACAGAATCTAGCCAGCTAAATACCTTCCTAGCTTAGATAGGCAATGACTGCGGAATGAAGGCCGCCTCACATAGCTAGCTGACGCTGTGCCCAGGAAACTCAGCGGTCCAACTTGGTTCCGTGCCTGTAGCAGGAGACATGGCCCTGAATAGTGCCTCCCTCTCCCAAAGGCCTGGGGACCTTTAGGTATCCCTTTGTCCCCCTAAGCTGTTCCTACAAGAATCCTCCCAGGTGGGTGCAGGCCAGCACTCTTCTCCCCAGGTGCTTAAAGCAGGTCTGGGACTCTGCTTTTGGGGACCACTTAGTTCTCAGGGACAGTGTCTAGTGGCCCATGGGGCTGGTGTAGCTTTCCAGCTGGTCTCCAAAACACTTTGGAAAGGAAGGACGGTGTGGTCCTGACCTCTCTAGGGAGGGGACCTCCAGGTGGCTTCTCTTTGCCTTCCCAGGTGGTGTGGTGGAGATGGGCGCACACTGGATCCATGGGCCTTCCCAGGGCAACCCAGTCTTCCAGCTGGCTGCTGCATTTGGGCTCCTGGGGGAGAAGGAGTTGTCGGAAGAGAACCAGCTGGTGGAGACGGGAGGCCATTTAGACCTGCGCTCCATCTGTTGTACCAGCTCCGGGACAAGGATTAGCCTTGAGCTAGTGGCAGAGATGGCTAGTCTGTTCTATGGGCTGATAGACCAGACCCGAGAGTTCCTGCATGTGGCTGAGACCCCAGTGCCCAGTGTTGGGGAGTACCTCAAGAAGGAGATAGGCCAGCAGGTGGCCCACTGGACAGAGGACGAGGAAATGAAGAAGCTCAAGCTGGCCATCCTGAACAACTTCTTCAATACGGAATGCTGCATAAGTGGCACCCATAGCATGGATCTGGTAGCGCTTGCACCCTTTGGAGAGTACACTGTGCTGCCAGGGCTGGATTGCACCTTCTCTGGGTATGGGACCAGGCCCTGCCTGTCCTAGAGCTCTCAGTGTCCCCTGGGCCAAGGGGCTGGCTGGGTTCTGTCTTCTGGCTTTGGGAGGCAGTGGAGGGGTGTGGGGGAGTAACAGGGAGTGTTTGCACTTTTCATTCAGAGAAATTGATTGCTCTTTTCCTGATTTGCTCATGTAAGTAAAAAGTGATTTTTAAGGAAATGACTGGGGAAGGAAAGTTTTCTTGGACTTCTCCTTTCTGTATTTCCTGAGTCCTTGGAAGTGTCAAGTGTTAGGTGAAGGGTTTCAGACAGACCCCTTCCTGCGGCAGGATGCTGCCTCTAGCAGGCACAAAGAAGATCTTCTGCAGAGCTGTCCCATTGGACTCTCCCAGATGTCAGTGTTCAAGCTGCTACCTCTGGATAGGCATTTGAGATGGAGAAATCCCTAGAATCAGAACTGTGGTGTGGGTAAGGAGAGACCCATGATTTTTATATGAATACCTTGGCAGCTTTGTGTTCATTAGCTCACTTAATTCTCCCATTAGCCAAGAGGAGGGTATTAACATTCCTGTGAAAACTATATGAAGAGGAAAACTACAGCACACCTCCCACCTGGAACCTGCTGTATTCTTTGGGCCTGAGTGATGCTCCCTTTGGTGTAGATGAGAACTTGGAGGGTTGATTTTTGCCTGTCCTATCCTTCCAGGGATTAGCTCTCTAAACATTATCTATTTCTGTGTCTTCTAGGGGCTACCAGGGACTCACAAACCACATAATGGCCTCCTTGCCAAAGGACGTGATGGTTTTTAACAAGCCTGTGAAGACTATTCACTGGAATGGGTCCTTTCAGGAGGCAGCGTTTCCCGGGGGGACCTTTCCTGTGTTGGTGGAGTGTGATGATGGTAGTTGCTTCCCAGCCCATCACGTCATCATCACTGTGCCCTTGGGTAAAGCTCATTTTTCTGGTCAAGTTTTCAGTTTCCGTCCTTAGTCCTGAGCCCTTGTGTTACCCCATTGCACTGCTATTTGTGCAAATGGATCACAGTACTAACACATTAATTCTTGTCTGCCTTGGTGTTTTTTTTTTTCCTTCTTTTTCTTTTTCAGTACTGGGAGTTGAACCTATGACTTTCACACTTGGCTACATTCCCAGCCCTTTTTATTTTTTATTTGGAGACAGGTCTCACTAAATTGCTCACCCAGGCTGGGTTTGAATTTTGATTTTTCTTGCCTCAGCCTCCCAAATGCTGTGAATATCGGTGTGTGGCACTAGGCCTAGATGCTTTGATTTTGTTTTTATTTTCTGCCAGCTGCTTTGTTGTTTTTAATGAAGCTTTTTGTGAGTGTCTCCAAATCAGCACATGGTCTTATTGTTGGACACAAAAGTGGCTTTGTTCATTCATATTTGCAGTTTCTGTTCACTGTGCCTATCAAGGGCCGATCCCTGGGGAAGTAGGGATAGTTATGACCACTGTGTGATACACTCACAAGGAGAAGTTCTGGGCTTATATCTGTTCTTAAACCACATAGCATTTTCTTTTAAATAGATATCATTATTTAATAAATATTAGTGGAGGTTTGTGGTTTTCACTTTGCCTGTTTTACATTGTGCTTATGCTTGCATTCGAAAGCCCTTGTGTCATTACATCTGAAGGACAGAGTCTAGCCGTGGGGGTTGTTGATCAAAGATCTGAACAGAGTGACCCATGTGTTCCCATGAGCCTGTTTCCTGTCTTACTTCCTCTTGATGACTTTGCTGGGTTGCTATTAGATTTTTCTGCCTTTTTTAACTGACTTTTGCAGATATCTTCAGAAAACTGGCTTTTATTTCAGGTTGCAAATATTCTATTCTCTTGTTTGACTTCGTTGTTTTCATCTTGTTGCCTGCCTTTGGGTTTAATTGATTTATCACAGTATTGGTGATCAAATCTAGGGACACTACATCTCCAGCCCTCCCTTTTTTTGGTACCAGGGATCGAACTCACAAGCTCACGTTTGCCAGACAGGTGCTTATATTGCTGAGCTAAATCCCTGGCCTCTAGCCCTTTTTTATTTTTTAATTTAATTTAATTTAATTTTTTTTTTGGTACCAGGCATTGAACTTACAACCTCATGCTTGTCAGGCAGGTGCTTGTGCTGCTGAGCTGAATCCCTGGCCCTTTATTTTTATTTTTATTTTTGAGAGATGATTTCATTCAGTGGTCCAGGATGGTTCCAGCTGTGACCCTCTTGCCTAAAGTGCTGGGATTACAGTTGTATACCATCACACCTGGCTTAAATTATTTATGTATTTATTTTAGTTTTCTGGGGAGAGATGAGGTCTGGCTGTGTAATCCATACTAGTGTGGAGCTTACAGCAGTCCCCTGCCTCAGCCTTCTGAGTGCTGAGATTATAAGCAAGCACCACCACACCTGGCTTTATTTATTTACTTTTTTTGTCATGCAGAATAATCTTTAAAAGTTTTTAGTGTGCAGAGGATGTGGTTCAACGTAGTGTTCATCTGACACATTTGAGGCCCTACATTCTATACTTAGCACTATAAAGGAAAAACATAGGTATATGTTTATATCTGTCATCTGAATGAAGCCTGTGTGTTCAGCCACTTCTCCAGACTGATCCTGAGCCAGGTGACTTACAGAGTAAAGAGGCAGAGGCTCAGAGAAAACTACCCCTGCAGAACAGTCTGTCCCTAACTGTCCCTGGGTGATTAGTAGTGGAGAATGGGCCTGTCTTGTCCCTCTAGTGTGGTAGTAGTTGCCCTTGAGCCCTGCTGGCCAACCTTATCTGCATCCCAAGGTCCTGCATGGCATGCTTAGAAGCCTCTTTGTGTCATAACTCTAAGTGGAATCTTGGGATATGGTTGCTGTAGATTCTTGTTTAAGATTAATTTGGTAAAAGGCACATCTGAATCTGAATTCCAGGTTTTCTCAAAGAACACCAGGACACCTTCTTTGAACCACCGCTGCCTGCTGAGAAGGTGGAAGCAATCAGGAAAATAGGCTTTGGGACCAACAACAAAGTCTTCCTGGAGTTTGAAGAGCCCTTCTGGGAGCCAGATTGCCAGTTCATTCAGGTGGTTTGGGAGGACACATCACCATTGCAGGACACTGCCTCTGGGCTGCAGGACACCTGGTTTAAGAAGCTCATTGGGTTTTTGGTTCTACCTTCTTTCAAGTATGTATGTGTCCAAAGACTGAGGAAGCCTCAGGGCCAACTTGCAAAATCTCAGTCTGCATGAGGATTTAGTTGTGTGTGGTTTACTGCCAGCCATGTTTGAGGGTTTCATGGCTACTTGTGGGCTAGACATCCACTTCATGTGGATCTTGCATGCAGGAATCACTGCTTCTGTTAACTCATTTACTCCTGGGAACCTTAGCAGGTGTGTGTCACTACACAAGCCTGCAAGATGCTGTCTACAGATACCTTGGGCCAT
Source organism: Hydrochoerus hydrochaeris (assembly GCA_004027455.1). Lineage (NCBI taxonomy): Eukaryota > Metazoa > Chordata > Mammalia > Rodentia > Hydrochaeridae > Hydrochoerus > Hydrochoerus hydrochaeris. The sequence goes on along the minus strand of PVLA01002396.1, from coordinate 137,022 downwards.
AATACCCTGCAGAGACAAATGAAAGCTAAGTGTATGCAGGTTGTCAGCATCTTTAGTGTCCTAGAATGTGCTGGCAGACTTGAAGGAATATTCAGTCGATGGGAAAGTACTTACTGGAATTCTGTAGGAAGTGATGGCTTGTAGATAAAGAAAAAATTTGAAACGTGGATTTGACCTCTAGGGGAGATTATTTAAATGGAATGCAAAAGTTAAGCCAAAGATCCGAAGTAATAGAATCAAAGACCTATAAGTGAAGGACTCAGGTGAATAGCCCAGCTGGCTTACAAAGGAGAATGTCTGTATATGGGGATATAGAACCTGTGAGATTGAACCTGGGAGATAATTCAGAAAGTAACACCACAATACATGGCTGAGGGACAGATTCTTCTGGCAAGATCAGAACATAGCCAGGGTACTTTGGTCAGATGGCAGAGAGAACTCTGCATCAGAGACATGGCAGGAGAGGGACCATGTTCTTAGCCTGAAAGGCAGACAAGGGGTCAAGAGAGCAGGAGGCTGTGGCCTCAGAGCTGCCTCTCACTGGGAGAAAGTGAGCTGTCTGTCCCACTTCACTGAAGAGGGACAGGCTTTCCAGGAGTTTGGAAATGGGCCAGGGTTGCAGTGGGCATTGAAACCAGTGACCAGTGGACCCAGCCACCTGTTCCTGGCCTACCTGTGCAAACTGAGTCCTATTGCTTAGGATGTGTTTAGGGACAAAAGCCCTGGGAACTCTGAGCAACTTGTCGGGATGCTGTCTATGGAAGGGCAAGTTTGTGACTTAGAATCTGTTTTTAAGATGCTTAAAAACAGATAGGGCTGGGTGTGACTCAGATGTAGAACACTTGCCTAGTGTGTACAAGGTGCTGGGTCCAACTCCCAGCATTGCAAAAACAAAACAAAACAAACAAAAAACGAAAAACTAAAAAATACACTCACAAAAAAAGCTGAGGATCTCAAAGAGCTTTTGATTCATATGAAGTTATGTCTGTATTTACATGAGAAACTAAAATAGCAACTTAAAGGTATTTTGTATTTAAAATGACAGTAATACAGTGTTGCACATTAGCATAAATAAAATGAAAGATAACTGTATTTTTTCAGACAAATTTAATGAGTAAGAGACTTTTGTCTTTTCTCCAAATCTCTGCTTTCTGACCTCATAGAAGATGGTGGATTCTCAGAATTGCTTCTACATTTTTCCTAGTGAGGTATTTTATTTTGGTAGAAAGATGAACAGTTAAGATTAACACAGATTTACAGTTAAAAAGATAGTAATATCAAAATAGTTTTTTGATGGTTGTAGATATTCTGTGGGATGACACCAAACTCAAGACATGATATTATTGGAGGTTGGCCAGATGTAGAGTCCATGGTTTGTAGGGATAAGCTTTATACTTTGTTCTACTGAAGTCTGTTTGCTTGTCTGGTATTTTGAAAAGATCTTTTGCCTATCTTGATTTCTGTCATTTAGAAAATACTGTTTTATTTAGTCTTCCATATAAAGGTAAACTTATTAATATCACCACTGCTCTAAGAAAAGTGTTTCAGTATTGGGAAGCTCTTATACTGTTGATGGGAGATATAAATTTTTTAAACTTCAGTTTCTTTTTTTTTTGCTTTTTGAGACAGGATCTTACTGTGCTGTTCAGGCCAGCCTTGAGCTCACTTTGTAGCCCAGGCTGGTCTCAAACTCACAACTCAAGATCCTCCTGTCTCAGCCTCAAAGTGCTGGGATTACAGGTATGTCCCACCACACCTGGCTTAAAATTTAGGGTTTTGCTCGAGAGCTTAAATTTCATTGTCATTAGTAAGTAATGTTTGCCAGTTGTTGTTCTGTGAGAAACACATTGCTCATTTAGAAAATGTCCACTAACTGCCATTGCTTTGTCTGTCAGGTGTTCTTCAGGTAGAAATGGTGTCCATGAGGAAGCTTCTGGTTCAGCTGGCCTCAGCAGTCATCACTGCCATGTGCAACAGAAATGCCTATTTCTGATTTATTCGCATTGATTATTCTTATTTTTTTAATTATGTGTTTTGTACTGGGAATTGAACTCAGGAACTTGCACTTGCCAGGCAGGTGCTGTGCTGCTGAGCTACATCCCCTCTCATAGATTATTGAAAAGGATGAATATTTAATAAAATCATTAACTTGTACTGCTTCATCATGGGCCTTCTCAAGTGAAACTGGCATGTTTTCTGTTTTTTTTTTTTTTTTTTTTTGAGACAGGGTTTCACTATGTAGTTCAGGCTCACCTTGAATTTACTGTGTAGCCCAGGCTGGCCTTGAACTCCCGGCAATACTCCTGCCTCAGCCTCCTGAGTGCTGGGATTATAGGTGTGCACCACCATGCCTAGCCCAGCTTTTTTTATATTTTAAAGCCACGTGTGATGGTAAAGAATATGACCCTGCCAGTGCAGCTTGTGGCTCTGCCTGTGATCTGTGAAGGACAATTGCCCTACCTCTGCTCGTGCTCACTGGTACATATGATGATGTGGTAGAAGGTGCAAAGGCCGTGTCAGTGTTGTGAAAAGAGCCTGACACTTTGAGAACTGCCCTGGGCAAGCTCAAGGTTCCACTGGGGGTGGCACTGGGCCTTGGTGTGGGTCTTTGAGAGATGGCAGAGCTGAGCCAGCTGTAGCTCGTCTCAGCGGTGCTTCTTTCCACACAGGTCTGCACACGTGCTCTGTGGATTCATTGCTGGGCTGGAGTCTGAGTTTATGGAGACACTGTCTGATGAAGAAGTACTTCTGTCTCTAGCCCAAGTGCTCCGGAGAGTGACAGGTACTTACTTATTACAGGAAATCACAGTAATTCAGTAACAGGTTTTATTGCCAAGGAAGTATAATGACTTTGAAAATACTTTTTACTTGTTTTCTCTAAAATGTGTCACAAAATAAATGCAGTGGTCCTTCATTAGATGCTCTCATAAGAGGAAATGAGGCTTAGAAAAGCCATGCAGGCAGCCAGCGGTCAGTTGAGTGAACCAAGCGCTAGGCTCAGTGCTGTTGCCTGTTGATGTCTGTGGAAGTCAGTTTTTGGTCACTGCAACAAAATGCCTGTGTAAAATAAAGGAGGAAAGACTTATTTTTGGTTACGGTGTCAGAGGTTTCAGTCCAAGGTTGGCTTATCCCATTGCTTTTAGGTTTGGAACAGGGCAGAACTGTTACAGTAGACAGGTAGAGGAAAACTGCTCATCTCTTGGGAGCCAAGAAATAGAGAGGGAAAGAACTGGTAAGGGACAAGATGTGGCCCCCAAAGTCACATCGCTGTGATTTGCTCCCTTCACTTAGGTCCCACCACCTAAGTTGCTATTCAGTGTCATCACATTATGATCTTATCAATGGATTGATCCACTGCTAAAGTTAGAGCCTTCATGAGCCAATCACTGTCTGAAAACCCCACCTCTGAATGCATGAGATTTCTAGGGGACATGTTCGGTCTAAACTATAATAGCACTTGCTTGTTCTGTGCACTGCACAGTAGAATAAACAGTTAAGGCAGAAATAGCCTCTTAAATATACACGTGGTGGCTTGATTTTCTTCATGGCTTTTTTCTTCCTTCCCTCCCCTCCCTCCCCTCTTCCTCTCCCCTTCCTTCCCCTCCTTCCCTTCTTCCTTCCTTCCTTCCTTCCTTCCTTCCTTCCTTCCTTCCTTCCTTCCTTCCTTCCCTCCCTCCCTCCCTCCCTCCCTCCCTCCCTCCCTTCCTTTTTTCAGGCAGTATCTTGCTATACAGGCTGGGTTGGCCTTGAAATCACTATATACCAAGTTGATCTTGAATGCAGTGATCCTCCTGGCTCAGCCTCCAGAGTGCTAACATTATAGGCATATGCTACCATATTTGGCTAAACTGGTCAGTATTCAAAATGAAAAACTGAGCCAGGTGTGGTGGTACACACTTATAATCCTAGCACTCAGGAGGCTGATACAGGAGGATTGTTGCAAATTCGAGACCAGCCTGGGCTACAAAGTGAGCTCAAGGCCAGCCTGAACTGCATAGAGAGACCCTGTCTCAAAAAGAAAGAAAACAAAACAAAACAAAAAAAACCCCCAAAACAAAAACAACTACCCCCCAACCCCCAAAACCCCCAATAGTTAATGGGAAGTCTCAAATGGGTGGTATCAATAATCCCAAGCTTCCCAATTTTATCCCTCAGGAAAGTATGCAGAATTAGCTATTGTGAATTTGTGGTCCCCAACGTGAGACTGGGTTAATATGCCATATTTCTGTTTCAGGAAATCCACAGCTGTCTGCTCCCAAGAGTGTGCTGAGGTCTTGTTGGTACAGCTCCCCATATACTTGGGGTTCCTACAGCTATGTGGCCGTGGGCAGCACTGGAGATGACATAGACCTGCTGGCTCAGCCCCTCCCTTCAGATGGCACTGGTCCCCAGGTATAACGGCAGGCCCTGAGGGTAGAGCCGGGGTGTGGAGCCCTGGTGATCCCTGTGCAGAGACCCCGCTGCAGAGACTGAAAGGTGCTGGAGTCTGAGGGAGAGGTGGGTAGGATTGGTTCCTCTCAGACTCGGAAGCCATTTTCTTTTCAAAATTAAGAATGATTTAAAAATATATTGTGTCAGAATTTTATATACTTTTAGCTTAGAGAGCCAGAGGATTCTACAATACTGGCTAACAGAATAAAATAAACCAGAAGTACTATAATTGTGGGAGGTGCCTATCTCCTTTCCAGACTGTTCAACTGATTTTTTTTCCTTTATACTATGCTGGGGGTCAAACCCAGGGCCTTGAACATGTTAGATAATTGCTCTACCACCAGGTGACAGCCCCTGCTTCATAATCAATTCTGATTTCTAAATTTATCATCTTTTTAAATTACAAAGCTCTAGTACCACTTAAAAAAATTTTAGTGTGGAATACATCAAAAGTGTACAAAAGTAGGGGGACGTTGTGGGTGTCCACCCTGCCTCAGCAGGCCCCTCAGCTGCCCTCCCTTATTGTTACTGAGTATGTGTATACATGTTGGTATGTACCTGTAAAAGATAGGGACACTCTTAGAATTGTACCTGGATTACTATTGCACTCAAAAATTATGAAAAGTTCCTCAGTATTATCCAGTATTCAGTGTTCATTTTTCAAGTCCTCATATGATCTCTGTTTTTAGTTTGCTGATTGGTCATGTCAATCTTAAATTTTCAGTTTTAGGCATTACTGACTGACTTCTGCCATGGCTCATAAGGCCTAGCTTTCTTTATTCCTCTGTCTACCCTGGCTTTCAGGTCTCTCTGACCTTTCCAGGGGAGATTCAGTAATTCTGGTGAGATCACTCACGATGTAGTGGCCCAGTCTGTCTCTCTGTGTCATGCCTGCACAATCAAAGGCAGTAGTGTCTTTCCACCCATTCGTTGATGGGAGTATGTGGAGAGGGGGGGACTTTGTTTTCTGCATGTTTCTTGATAGTTAATTACACCCCTTTTCTAACCCTGCCACTTTTCTGCAGCTCCAGGTACTGTTTGCAGGGGAAGCTACTCATCGGACATTTTACTCCACGACACATGGGGCCCTGCTGTCTGGCTGGAGGGAGGCTGACCGCCTCACTGGTCTGTGGGACCTGAAGATGCAGCAGCCCCGGCCCAGGCTCTGAGCTGGGCTCTCACTGGCTCTGCTCCTTCTTCGTGGAAGGCTGGGACACTCTTCTGACAGATGATTTTTAGTCTGACTTGAGATTTTGGGATCTCACTAAGAGTCTTTTTTGGGTAACTGGGCCACCTCATTTCTCATATCTGTTACTAGAATCTGGCTAGGACTGAGCTCAGGCTGAGTGTGACAGGTAGGGGATACTGATGTTAACAGTGATGCTTTGCACATAAAGCAGTTAACAACACCTTCTGTTCAAAGTTGTTCTTATGCCACAGGGCAGTAACATCTATTGCCTTTGTCTTTCCCAGACCAGACTGGGGTCCTATGTTTCTGACTCTTGTGCCCACAGCCCATGGCTGTTCAGTCTGGGCTCCCTGGGCTGAGACCTGTGGCTGTCCCTTGTTATTGGCATCATGAGGTGCCTGCCACCCCTGGTTCCCATTGCTCAGCTCCATGATCACAGAGTAGACTACAAACCTCCTGTTGCTCATTGACAGACAATGTGTTAGGTGCTGACTGGAAGAACTGAGTGATGTATGGGGCACATTGTCCTGACCTGGGGCTGAGATTTTCTGAAGACAGTAAAGACTAGAGGAGCAAGCCCAGCAGGTTGGGTACGGGGAGCTAGATAGTATTGGAGTGGGCATGGGAGCTTACTGGGGGGCTGGGCAGTGTTGCATGGGTCTGCTGGGTATTCTCCTCTTTGGTATCAGTGCACCCTGACAGTAGACCTAGAGAATAGACCATGTTCTTTTTTATTTGATACAGTAGAAATATAACTTCCGACCTGTTAGATGTCAAATGAGTTCCTGGCCCTGCAACACTGAGGAATGAAGTTCAGATCCAAAGGATGAAGTTAGAATTTTATTGAAAATAAGGAGAAAAGAATAGCTCCTGGATTTCCAAGGGGTGGTCCTGAATGGGGTGGCCACTGAGGTCCTGTCAGGGGTAATTTATACAGCAGAGTCACAGTATGGGTACAACATGGGTCCAACTACAATCAATCTGTGGAGTGCAAGTGTAGACATTTAGCTAATGTTCATCCAATAGCAAAGGCACATAGCAAGCCTATATGCCAATCATCATTAACTTTATAACTTCTAACATAAAAAGAACAAAGTTTTTTTTTTTTTTTTGAAAGGTAATGGGGGGATGGGTCTGGATATTTTGGTCATCCACCTAGATGTCTGATGCCTATCTGGATTGATTGGACTGGGTATTGCAAATTACACTATAATCTCAAATTGCTGTTGAGCTCTTAGGGAGGCATACAGACCTGGCCATTGTGTCTTTGTCTTGAGGCCTGCTTTTTTTGTTTGTTTTGGCACTGGGGATTGAACTCATTACCTTGTGCTTGCCAGGCAGGCATTTACATCACTGAGCTAAATACCTGGCTAAGGACTGCCTTCTTCAGATGGTAACTTGCTACCCCCAGCCACAGCAGTGATGTGTACTCATCTTCACTGCTCCCTCAGTGGCCATCCCTGTCTGACTGCCTATTAATTTCTAACTTAGTTTCCTATAATATTCTCACAGCAGGAGACAGACCACTTATCCTTAACTGACCAGTGCCACAGCTACCATGAGAGTTTGAGTGTTTCTCTTTGAGTGTGAGGATGGAGAGGAAGTGGGTGCAGCTGAAGGGTGGTACTCCAAAGGAAGGTGAGGTACCCCAGAGGCCTGCACCCTACACCTACACTCAGTGGGGCGGCTGGAGGGCTTGTGTAGGGAGCCACTGGCCTCTGCACTGCAGGATAGTCTTGTTTCTTGCCCCATCTTGGCCTAGGCTTTGGGTTCTGGTTCCTCATGCTGGAAGCACAGGCCTCATTCATCTCCAAAACTGCTAGGCTCACACCTTGGCCAAGCAATCCAGCCCAACTCTGCTGGTTCCATTTCTTCTCATCCTTTAGGTCCAGGTTCAAATTGCCCTTCCAAGGCCTGCTGTGACCCCACCTCACTCACCCCCCCCCCCCATGAAAGCTCATGGCATCTGCCTGAGCTGTACAGAGCGCTTTCTGTTTGTGTCACCTGCCTGGTCACCAGGGATGGAATACCTCCCGATACGCGGGCGCAATCCACCAAGGTTTTGCTGTAACTTATGATAGAACTGTGAAGAATTCAGCTTCCTTCAAGGGCAAAGGTCTTTATTGTTAACATTTGGAGTTTCATCAGTCCATGTTCCTTGGGAGACCTTTCTGTTCTAAAGACCGAGAAGCGATTGAACTCAGGTCCGCCCTGCCCACACAGAGGCCGCCTACCTGGGTCTCCACTCTGGTTCCCCCGCTCCACGCCGAGGCAGCGCTCTGCGCACGCGCAAGTGTGACGCAGTTGCTGAGCGCCGGAACCGCCGGGACGCATCCCAGGACTGAGAGGGCCTGCGCTGCAGGGTTCCTCCGGGACGCGGCGCCATGCGGCTGTTTCCGCGAGCCTTGAGCTCTTCCGTGGCCGCCTGGCGCCAGTGCTTTCCCCTACATGGCCGCGACGTGGCGCGGTGGTTCCCGGGCCACATGGCCAAGGGTGAGGTCTGGCGGTAGGCGCGGTCCGGCGCCCCCCATCCCCGTCCCGGTCCCCATGGTCCGTACTGCGCGGCCTCCCCGGCCCTGTCCCCAGCCTCCAGTGATGCGTGTCCTTACTACTCTGAGGCAGAGTGGCGATGGAAGCCACCATCAAGTTGCAGGGTCTCTTGCTGTCGTCCCAACGCCTTTAGACTTCTCTAATCCTTTTTTTTTTTTTTTCCCCCTGCCTCAGTATGTTTGGGGTTGTCCTGTTGGTTATACGACCACATTTGGTTCTAAGAGGACAGCTAGCATGGTGCAGCCCTGGGCATCCAATTGTTGCTGCCCCTGGCCAGATTCGGCTGAGGTCCGTAGGGCAGGGCAGCTGCAGCCCTGGAACTTTTGTGTGTGTACCTGGTGAGGGGAGGGGGTCGATACTTAACCATGTCCACTTAACATCAAGGACCTAATCTGTTCATAACCGAGACCAAGACCCAACTGTCATAGAAATGGGGTGTTTACTCAGAGTTATCCACGAACGACCATGTCAGGACCTGGCTTCACATGCTGATGCCCCTTTGACAACACTTAAGTGTGCATCAGGAAGATGTATTTTAGGTTGCTTCTGGTGGTGAGCCATTCTTGACTGGTCAGCTTAAATCTGTCTTTCCGAAAGGTTGTGGGCTGGTTCCTTAGTGCCCTTCTCCTGTTTTCCAGGGCTGAAAAAGATGAAGAGTAGTCTGAAGCTGGTGGATTGTATCATCGAGGTCCATGACTGCCGGATATCCTTTCATGGTGCACAAGGAGCCTCTTTCCTAAAACAGACTGTGTAGGAGCCAGCAGAAAACATTCCTGGTCTAGATCCAGTCAGTTGCTTATAGTGGCTAAAAATCTAATATGTCAGTAGCAGCTCTTATTACACCTAGAATTACCAGGGAGGCTTTTGAACACTTAAGCAGAATCTGGTGTGTAGTTCCAGCCACATGGTTTTTTAACACTACTCATTGGTACATCATTTGCCTTGGCCCCTTCCTGCTTTCCCGGCTTTCTAGTGTGGTCCAGCAATAGAAGTCTCAGAACGTGAATCCTGAGATTAAATGTTACTGCCCTTCCACTGCCAGGAATCTGGAAAGAGTGCAGGATGATGGATTGTTTTAAAAGCTTGCAATGAAATGTTGCTGAGAGGTTCTTTTTCTATATATTATAAAGATGTATTGTTGATTTGACATCTCATGCTAGTAAAAAGATTTTTTTTTTGGTACCAGGGATCGAACTCATTACCTTGCGCTTGCCAGGCAGGTGCTTAAGCCACTGAGCTAAATCCCTGGCCCTAGTAAAAAGATTTTGTTGGCAATTATATGACTGATTATTATTATTTTTTGAGACAGGATCTTGCTGTGTAGTTCAGGCTGGCCTCAAATTCTTGGTGAGCTTCCTGCCTTAGTTTCCTGAGTGCTGAGATTACAGGTGTGTGCCACCACAGCTGTCTTATGACTTGATTATTAAAACAAAATAAAATCTGTAGTTTATTATTTAATGTGAGATAAGAAAAGTTTTCTCCTTTGTTCTCAGGAACATTCTTTCCTGCCACAGGTAGGCAGGAAGAGGGCCCTGTGTGAATAGTGAGTGACATCTATAACACAACAGGAGAGGAGTCTAAAGGCTTTTAACATGTTCGGTTAGCTTCAAGGGAAGTTACCACTGGGAGATTTATGGCCTAATTGGGTGCCTAGACTGGGTATGATTTGGGACTTTGTAGAACCGGGAGGACTGAGGGCTCAGGAGGTTAAGATAAGTCCCTGTCTGGTATGTCAGTGTCACATGAGGTGGGAACACATTCAGTCCTGGCACCCCTTGTTGAGGATGGAAGTAAGGATACATCTTCTGAGGGGTTCTGTGGAAAAAAATGACTTGTCCAACTGCCAGTGCAGCTGTGGGACCCCCACTGATGGGCATTATGAGTCCTTAGTGGTCTTAGAGGGTGAGTAGTACTTTAAGGAACTCTAGTTTATTAGACTCATTTTTTCTTGAATGACCATGGAATTCATTTAAAACTTCTATATCTTGGTAACTAATGACTCAGTTGTAAAAACCCTTCCTGAACTTTGATTTTGTTCTTGATGCCATCATTCCTCTTTAGTAAGCCATGTAAAACAGCCACTGCTCTGCTTGACTTCCTGGCTTGGCAGTGGCAAAAGATACAGCCTCTCCCTAGCTAGAAGGGCAGGATCTGGATCAGCTTTGTAGCTTTTGGGGTGGGAAGGTGGAGTGGGCTGGCTGCTTTTACTTTGAGATGGGGCTGCTTCTTTTGCCTTCAGCGTATGACCAAGGTAGACAAAATAAAGAGAATTGACTGGTAAAGTTTTGGAGGAATTTTGCCTTAATATTGCCACATCCCACTTTCAGGTCGAAATCCTGTGTTTCAGGAGACCCTTGGACTGAGGCCTCACTTGCTTGTCCTAAACAAGATGGACTTGGCAGATCTCACAGAGCAGCAGGTAAAGGCTTTCTCTTACAGTTGCCTGAAGTAGTACAACAGGAATTGCTGACAGTGTCACACTGTATTAACTCCCTAGACAGCCTCTGCTTCAGGAACAACTCTTGGTTTTGTAGTATTCTACCATGGTTTCAGCGTGGCATGCTTCCCTTGAACATTAACTTTTGACCCAAATGCTCAAAATGGTCACAGCTCCTGTGAAAAGTGGTCATCGTGCCACTGAAGCCTGAGTGATGCCACAACTATGCTGTCTAGTGGCCTTTTCCAAGATGATGGATATTCTGTTTACATGGTGGCCTCTGGTCACATGTGGCCACTCCATCTGAGGAATGGCCTTTCATATTTACATAGCTTTAGTTAGTTTGAGTTTGAAAAGGTGCACAAGAGTAATGCTTCAGCCTCACACAGCACTGGTCTGCCCTGGGGTCTCCCCAGTTTCCCCAGTGTCCATACTTGCCTACTTGGGGTCCCAGGTTTTTGGCTACTGGCTGCCTTCTGCATACTGATCTGGAGTTGAATGGCTGGGGGTGGGAAGGAGTCAACATAGCTAATAGCTTTCACCAAAGTCGGGCAGAATCAGGAATCAGGCACAGATGACTTGCCATAGAGTATTTTCAATGTGGCCCAAAGCTAAAATAAATCTGAAAATGTTATTTGAGGTGCTATCTTTGTTTCTCTAGCTGTCAGAAGTCCTTTGCAAAGAGATATTAAAGTCTTTGAATTCAGGTCATATTTTAAAAAGTTGTTAATGCTGGAGAAATTTCTTTGTTTAACAGAAATAATGCCTTCAGTTTTCTTATTTGACTGAGGTATGTTCCAGTGGCTAGATTCTGCCACAGGTTTTCAGGAAACTTTAAAAACCAAAGAGTTTGAAGGATAGTGAAGGCATTTCCCTGGAGATAGCCCCCCTGCTGTGCAGGCTTGCTGAGCTGATCATTTAAAACCCTTTAGCTGTTTAGGATGGGGCAGGTTTCTCAAACAAGATGTTTGTGGTTTTTACTGCATTTATAGTTGTAGTTATTTATCATCACAAACACTTTTCAGTTGATTTTACTAGTTGAGACCTGAGTCTGATCAGTGATTGATTGTTTCTGTTTTTTCAGTGCTAGCTTTCTCAGACTGGTGGGTCACCATAGGAAAAGTTAGATAAATTAAAGACTAATCAACCTTGGGTTACTAATTTTTAGCGGATAGTCCTTCAGTGATTAATATACTGTGTGTGTGTGTCAGTCAGCAGGAATCTGACTCAAACTTAAATAGCAAAGGAGATAGATAGAAAATAAAGTCTGAGATGCCAGGCTTTTATCATTACCCATTGGACAGCTGTAGGCCCAAGTGAAGCTTTTTAACAAAAGAAACCTCTACATCCCTGTTATGTACCTGCCCTGATGCCTTTCCCTCTTGTCCTTTATGGGGCCAGTGAGATGCCAGGCTGTGCTCAAAGTTTGGACTCCCCATTGTCTGTGCTGGTGTCTGCTCCTTGCTGCCCAGCTCCTGGAGGCTTTGCTGGTTCTGCACGTCTGAATGCTTCTGGCAGAGCGTTCCTTTGAGTTCATACCCTCAAAGCTTATTACTTCACTATTCATATTTTCATTTAGTATTTTAAATGGGGATGTGAGTTTTTTCTCTTTGAAATAAAATGGATTAAAAAATAAATGGGGGTGTGTCTTTCAGAAAATTATGCAGCACTTAGAAGGACAAGGTCTAAAAAATATCATTTTTACCAACTGTGTTAAAGATGAAAACATCAAACAGGTATGCTTTTTTCTGTTTACATGTGATGTTTCTGCTTAAATTGTATTGTTTTATAATGCAAAGTTTTAGAGAAAATCATAAGAGTTGGCTTCTGTTGCTCAGGAATGCAGCTGAATTAAGCTGTTTCCTGTGCTTGATGTTGACAGCCTGCGATGATTTTTGAAGGAGCACAAAGTCATTCTGGAGTGATTAGTAAGAGTTTTTTAGACAGTCCAGTAATTTAACTTTTCCCATTGTATTTTTTATTATTTATTTATTTATTTTTTGAAGCAGGGCCTTACTATGCAGTTCATAATGGCCTTGAACTTATAGTGTAGCCTAGGCTGGCCTCAAACTTGAGGCCATCCTGCCTTAGCCTCCTGAATGCTGGGATTATAAGTATGTGCCTGGCTATTTCTGATTGTAATTGGTCGGACTTTATGGGTTGATACATGTTTTGCAGAAAGTAGTTATAATCATGGTGTGGGGGTAGGAGGCTGCCTCAAAAGCACATCAGAGAAGCCATCTTGCTTGCCGGTGGTGGGATGTGGATGGACAAGCTGTGGCCAGCCGCAGTTCACTTGGATTGGATGTTGATGTATACTGCCTTAAGAAATTATGGAAGAGCCGTGCTTCTCTATTAGCTGAGTGAAGTGTGTGGAGTCTTTGTTCTCTTACCTGATGAGTGGAAAGGGAGACAAAGTTCTTTATTCTGGTGTTTGGAGGTGCAGGAAGTTGGGTGGTGGGGCTTATTGGACTAGAATGTGTGGCTGGTTTGTTACAGATCATCCCGAAGATCACTGAACTAGTTGGAAGCAGCTATCGCTATCACCGAGCAGAGGTTGGTTGGTGGGGCCCAAAGCTGAGTGGTGGGTATTGTAAGGTGACTCCCTGTCTTGTTGACCCTTCCGAGGCTGCCACAGTTCAGGGGACAGAGTCCTGTGCCCAGCAGGAAAGCTCAGCCTTTGTCCTCAGTTTGTTCTATGAGTAGGGCTGGGCTAGTCCTATCAATTGACAGAACTTCTGCCCTGACCTCCCCTTTCCCTGGGCTGTGGATTTGAGGCTCTTTTCTTACCTTTGCAGAACATAGAGTACTGTATCATGGTGATTGGCGTCCCCAATGTGGGCAAGTCCTCCCTCATCAACTCCCTGAGGAGACTACACCTTAAGACAGGTATACTTGCAACTGTACTGCCGAACACCACCCTTCCCACAGGAGATAGAATTGGGAAGCATGGTCAGCCTTCTGTTGCTCTGACATAGTCCTTCTGTATCTCATGTTCTGTTTTTTGCGTACTGGAAATCGAACGCAGGGCCTTGTGCTTGCCAGGCCGGTGCTGTGCTGCTGCACTGCATCCTCAGCCCTGTATCGTGTTCTTCTCTGTCAAAAGGACAGTTAATGGTATGACTGAGGACTGTGAGTCATTCCTTTCACATTGTCTTTCCTTTCTTTCTTCTTTCTTTTCCTTTTTTCCCCCTGGTACTGAGGATTGAACCTATGGCCTTGTATATCCTGGATATGTACTTTTCCACTGAGCCACATCCTCATTTTTTTTTATTTTTTTATTTTTATTTTAAAGAGAATAAAACCAAGCAAAATAACAGAATAAAGCCAATCAAAACAAACCAGTGTAAGTGACACAGGACTTCAAAACATTAGGAAATCAACAATGGTTATCATAATGCCTCTTGTTCTCTTCAGGATAAGAAAAATCTCTTCAGACATAGAAAAATCAAACAAAACAGAACAAAATAAAACCAATTAAAAAAAGAGTGCAAGATTTCAAAACAAGAGAAGAGTAAATCCAAAATGGCTACCATAACACATCTTGTTAGCTTTGAAATAGTTACCCCTGCCATTGGATAGAGTAAGTCAAACAAAACAAAACAGGGAGGGCTTGCTTCTTGGCGACTTCTTGTTCTCTTTTCCTGCAGTCCAGGAATGGCTCCACTCATGGGAAAAGGCTGGGGTCTGCCCCCCACCCCACCCCCTGGCCTGCGCATGGTGCTGGTTTGCAGGGAGGGCTTGCTTCTTGGTAACTTCTTGTTCTCCGCACCCCCAGTCCTCTTTTTAAAATTTTTATTTTGAGACAGAGTCTTGCTGGGTAGTTCATGCTGGCCTTGAACTTGAAGCATTCCTCTTGCTTCAGCCTTTTTCTGAATGCTAGGATTATAGGTGTGCACCACCATGCCTTTAAATCATGTTGAACCATTATTTTTGGTGTTATAGTCATCTTTTTTATTTTTTTTTTAAATATTGGTGTTGGGGATTAAACCCATGGCCTTTACACTGAACACCCAGCCCTTTAACATTTTTTCCTTCTGGATTTTTTCCTCTTTTTTTTTTTTTCCTTCAGGATTCACTTCAGTCATCCAGGCTGGGCTTGAATATGGGATTCTTCTGTCTCAGCCTCCCAGAGTGTTGGTATTATAGATGTTTGCCACTCTGCTCAGTGTAGTCATCTATTTTTTAAAGTTTATTTTCCTTTAACAGCATCTTTATTTATTTATTTATTTATTTATTTATTTTTTGATGACGTGCTGGGGATTCAACTGAGAGCTTTGAGTATGCTAGGCAAGTGCTTTGCCATTGACCCAAACCCCAAATTAAATTTAGTGGCATTAAGTGCATTCATAATATTGTATAGCTATCCCTACTGTTTGTGGGGACTTTTTCATTACCTCAAAGTGTAACTCTATAAGCAAAGACAGCAAACCCGTTCCTTTCTCTAGCCTCTGGCAACCCCTGTTCTACTTTTAGTCTTTGGATTTGGCCATTCCAACACTGTCAGTTAGTGGAATTGTATCATACTTGTCATTTTGCAATTGGCTTATTTCACTGGGCACAATGTCCTCAAATTCATCCATATTGCAGCTGTGTCAGGATCACTTCCTTTTAAGGCTGAGTAACACTCCTCTGTGCATGTATACCATATCTTGTTCATCTGTGACAAACTTTACTCTTGAGTTGGTTTGGGAGTAGGCTGGGTAGTCTCCTTGGCTCCTGCCTTGTGCCAGGTCCCTCACTGAGCAGCCATTGCAGTCAAACCCAGGACGTACTGGTCAGGCCTGTTGTGAGCAGTGCTGGGAGGCAGGTGAGTCCAGAAGAGAAGGGCCTGGGACTAGAGGATGAGGTCTGGCCATTTGTTGAGCCTCTAGGTCTCTGCCTGAGATTTTGAAAATGCTTCTGCCCCGAGCTGTTTGTGGCTGAACATGGGATGATGAGAGACTTTGGAGTGTTCATTCTATTTGCCAGATTGTTAGACATGTATGTTTTATTCTGTGTTCTATAGCTGAGTGTCAATGAACATTTGATGGTCTCTTTCTGTCCTGCAGGAAAAGCTGCCAAAGTGGGTGGTGAGCCTGGGATTACCAGAGCTGTGACATCCAGAATTCAGGTAGGGTACTTAGTGGCCAGGCCTGATACACCACCCAGAGGCTGTGCAAGCTCCGTGTCTGGCACTGCTGAGCTCCCCTTTAGTGGTCCTTGCTTCCAGCCATCCTTGCCTTCTCTCCACTGGCAGTCCCATGCCACATGCTGTCCTTACACAAACCTGTGGCAGCCATATTCCCTGTTATACCCTGGGGTCAGGGTCAGGCAGAGCTGAATGGAGCCCACTCTCTGTTTTCCCTTTTGTTCTCTATAGGACCTGGTGCTTTTCTTCAGTTTACAGATTCAGTGGAAATTAAATGCTGTAGCGGTGCTAGTGCTTAGTGACAATGATGACCTTTTGTGGGGTTGTTTGCAGGGACTGCCTTAGAGCCTCTGGTATGGGCCCTTATTCAGCCCGAAGCCCCATGTGAGGAGGTGCCCTGGGACCAGCTGGATGGGAGGCTGCTGTCAGCATCTGATGATGTCTTCTGTTTGCACAGGTGTCTGAGCGGCCACTGATGTTCCTATTGGACACCCCTGGGGTTTTGGCTCCTCAGATTGAAAGTGTGGAGACAGGCTTGAAGCTGGCCCTGTGTGGTGAGCTGTGGCTGTGGTGGGTGCTCCTCAGTCCTACTTTCAGGGCTCCACTTCTGATCCCTTAGGCAGATCAGAATTCCCCGGGTTGCTGCAAGACACTTTTCAAAGCTTAGTGAGGGAGCTAGAATGGCTCATGGTGTGAAGCTGGTCTAGCCCTGCCCTGTGAAAATGGCTTTTGCTTCCCTACTTGCGGATATGGGCAGAAAGATCAGGCTGCATGCTGAAGGCACATGCCAGATGGAGGAAAACCAGGCTAGTGCTACCCTCCATCTCCTTGACAGCAGAGTTGTTTTTGGGCCAAGACTTTGAGGGTGCAAGCATGGCAGGGGTGCAGATGCCAGCTGTCTCCTGTGCTCACCTCTGCTCCCTGTCTTCTAGGAACAGTGTTGGATCACCTGGTTGGGGAGGAGACCATGGCTGACTACCTCCTCTACACCCTCAACCAGCACCAGATGTTCAAGTGAGTGGCAGTGATTGTGGGGTGGGCACCTGCTGCTCATTCACCTTGGCCAAGTATGGTTTGGTAAATAGAGCGTTAAGGTACTAGAAACATATGGTAATCTACATGTTATTTTTTTTTAAGTATCCTACTGTATTTTATTATTATTCTTATCATTATTTTAGATTACATTCCTACTCATAAAAACAGAAAGTTCACCATAACACAATATATCATGTTGTAGCGCATGCATTTTTTTTTCCTGATCTTTTTGAGACAGGATTTTACTATGCAGTTCAGACTGGCCTCAAACTCCTAATGATCCTGTTGGCCTCAGCCTCCCAAATGCTGAGATTACAGGAATGCGCCACCATGCCTGGCTACATTACATACATCTTGGGCTTACTATATCTTGGTTGCATCAAGAGGCCCTGGAATGGCTCACTTATACCAGCTATGTTTAAGGAAGTGCACTATGATGTTTTAACAAAAAGAAGGCATCTACAACATTTCTCAAAACATAGTCCCTCCATTAAGCAATGCACAACTGTACGAGCAATTTAGATTTGGTAGACTACACGATTTTTTTCTTTTTTTTTTTCTAAGTTGTTTCTTCAGTTGCCATTATTTCAGAAATTTCAGATGTGTGGCTTTTAATTTCCTCTATGACTATGTCTCCTGGACTTGTTCTGGGTGAGATATAGATAGACATGCAAAATTAATTAAATAATGTAAGCACTAAGTTGTCTCTTCAGTTGCTATCATTTCAGAAATTTCAGGTGCGTGATTTCTGATTTCTTTTGTGTCTATGTCTCCTGGACTTGTTCTGGGTGGGCTGGAGGTCTGAGATGGCATCCTGTTCCTTTGGCTTGACATTTTCCTATGTTCCTCTGCATCAGCTGATTGCTGAGTCCCAGGTGTTTCCTGCATTGGCTGTCCATTGAGGTTAAGGGCCTGGATTCCTTCAATCCGAGGTTCCTCGGAAGGGTGCACTTGAAAGGGTGTGGGGTGCAACTGCACAAGGGCTGTGGAATAGAACGCCAGGAAGGTGGCTTTCTCTTCTCTGCATGTGGGGGGTGGGCTCATGGGGGCTCATGGAGGGGCATGGCTTCTCCTCCCACCCATAGGTTCACCAGGGAGCAAGTTGTTTCTTTCTAATGAGCTGACCATTACATTTCTAAAGTTCTGAAATGTCCAACAGACCATAGAAAGATATTACTTTAGGTTACTGCTTGAAATCAACAGCTTCAGAAAACTGTCAGCCTTGATTCAGGGCCATAATCTACATGTTATTAAAAGCATATCATTTGCTAAGTTTGACAGTGAGTGCATCTGAGACTCACATAACCAAGTAAATGGGCATTTCCATTACCTCATCTCTCGTGCTTTGTATGTGCCTTTTCCTGTTCCTCCTTGTGCTCAGGCAGCTGTCTGCAGTGTGTCACGAGGTGAGTTTTCATTTCCTACAATTTCATATCTGAGCAATTGTACAGGGTGATCCTCTCATCTAACTTTTCTCCCTGACTGTGATTGTTTGAGATTCATCCATGCTGTTGTATGTACTAGTGGCTTGTTCCTTGTCATAGCTGTGCAGTAGTTGTTAGGGATACTGAAGTTTGTCCATCCTTTCACCTATGGATGGACAGTGAGTTGTTTGTAGACTTTGGGCAGTATTAAAAATAAAGCTTCTTAGGGCTGGGGGTTTAGCTCGGTGGCTCAAGTGCTTGCCTGTTAAGCGTGAGGTCCTAAGTTTGATCCCTGGTACCAAATAAATAAATAAATAAATAAATAAAACTTCTGGGAACAGTTCATGTACAAGTAGTCTTTATGTGATGTGAACTTTCATTTCTCTTCAAGAGAGTAATGGCTGGGCCATGTAATAGGTGTGTGTTTTAACTTTTTGAGAAATCTGGACTAATTTCCAAAGTAGTTGTACGATTTTATATACCAGCTAGCAGGGAGTGAGAGTTTTGGTTTCTCACGTGGGTATGGTGGTACACACCTGTTGTCCCAGTACTCCTGCCCAGCACTCCTAAAGCTGAAGCAGGAGGATTGCTGTGAGTTTGAGGTTAGCCTGGGCTACACAGTGAGTTCAAGGCCAGTCAGAAGTACATAGCAAAACCCTATCTCAAAAAAACAAAACAAAACAAACAGACAAACAAACAAACAAAAGAATGGTTTCTCCATATCCTCTTCAGTACTTGGTGGGACTGTCTAAATTTAGCCTAAAGGTATTGGAGTGTTGGATGGCAAATGGTGTTGAGCCCCTGTTCATGTGTACCTGTCTATCTTCTCTGCAGAAATGTTTCTCCAAATCTTTGTTTCCATTTTTTGAAGCCTAGTTGTTTCTTTTATCTAATTAAAAAAAAATTTGTTTTTAGTGCTAGGAATTGAACCCTGGAGCTCACTGTGCTAAGCATCCTCCCTACCACTGTGCTACATCTCTAGCCCCTTTTTTCTTAATTTTAAGTTCTAGGAGTTCTTTACATGTTCTGGATACAAGCGCTCATTCAGAGATGGAGGTTTGGAAATGTTTTCTCTGAATCTGTGTCTCTTAGTATTGCCCGTTGAAGGGTGGACAGTCTTAGTTTTTGTAACATCTAGTTTAGTAGCTAGAGTAGTGCTGTTGTTGTCATATCTAAAAGCTTGCCTAAACCAAGGTCAAGAGGTTTTCTTGTTTTCTTCATGAGGATTGGCACTGTACTTCAGATTTTACATTTAGATGTGCAATCCTCTTTTGATATGCATATATATGCTTTTTGTATATAGTACAAACTGAAGTTACGTTTTTGTACACAGTTGCTCAAGAAACATTTAAAAAATTTTCTTTATTTTTTTAATTAAGATTATTGGTACATTTTAGTTATATTGATCACATTTATCATAGAGAATTTTTATCTGTACATGATGTGTCTTGCTTCTTTTTTTCCCCATCCCCTTACCTTCCATTCAGTCCCTTTTCCCTTTGTCATTTACAAAAGCTTTGTTTCCATTTTTTCCTTCTTTTCTCATTTTTTCCCTTTTTCCCTCCCTTTCCCCTTCTCCTCCTTCCTGGTTCCCTTTCATATTTGAACATTTTCTTTCCATTTCACAATATCTGTTATACATTTTAGTCCTGATTTATACTTTCAGTCTCTCACACCAGAGAATGCAGTATTTACATATGTGTGTCCAATTTATTTCGTTTAAGAATATGGTCTCAAAGTGTATTATTCATTTACTCAAAAATGACTCATGTTTATCCTTCTTTATAACATAGTACTCCATTGTACTAAAACCTACATCTTCTTTATCTATTTATCGGTCGATGGGTATTTGGGTTGTTTCCAGGATGTCCTTATTACAAACTGTGCTGCTATAACTGTCATTGTGCATATTTCTTTCTTTTTTTTTTTTGGTACTGGGACTGAACTCACGACTGCGGGCTTGCAAGGCAGGCACTTATGCTGCTGAGCTAAATCCCCAACCCGCATATTTCACTATAATATGATGCTTTTAATTCTTTCAGGAAGATACCAAGAAAGGGAATAGCCAGGTCAAATGCAGCCTCTAGTTTTAGTTTTCTTAGGAATCTCCACACTGATTTCCACAGTGGTTGTACCAGTCTACACTGCCACAAACAGTGGAGGAGGGTTCCTAAACCCCACAGTCTTGCCAGCACTTGTTATTGGTTGATTTCTTGATAATAACTATTCTTTCTGGAGTGAGATGGTATCTCAGGGTTGTTTTAATTTGCATCTCTTGAACGACCAGTGTTGTTGAACAGTTTTTCATATATTTATTTGCTTTTTGTGCTTCTTCATCTGAGAAATGTGTATTCATCTCAGATACCCATTGTTTAAATTAGGTCTTTAAATTTGGAGGATCTGATTTTTAAAAAAATATATTCTAGATAGTAATCCTTTGAGGAACAGCTGGCCAATTTTTTTCCCACATGGTAGGTTGTCTTGTCACTCTGTTGGTGGTTTCTCTTGCTGTGCAAAAGCTTTTTAATAAGATTAAATCCCAGTTGTTTATTCATGATAGTTCCTGTGCAATTGTGGTTTTGTTCATGAAGTCTTTGCCTACATCAGTGTCTTCAACAGTTCTGTCTTCCTGTAGTTTTAGTGTTTCTGTTTTAATATTTAGATCTTTGATCCATTTTGATTCTAGTTAAGTGCGTGGTTAAAGATACAGGTATGGTTTTAGTCTTTGGCATGTGGAAAGCCAGTTTTTCCAGCATTATTTATTAAAAAGACTCTCTTTTTTCCAGTGAAGGTGTTTGGCTCATTTGTCAAAGTTAAGGTGGTTGAGTGTGTCTGGAGTTGTTTTGCATCTTCTAATCTCTTCCATGATCCTTCGGTGTGCTTTTTTGCTAGTGCTGTGCAGCTTTGTAGTATAGTTTCAGGTCAGGGATTGCAATGCCTCTGCTTTGCCCTTCTTAGCCAATATTTGCCTTTGCTTTTCTAGATCTTCAAGAAACACGTTTTCAATATCCCGTCCTGTCCCGTCCCGTCCCGTCCCGTCCCTTGCTTTTGCTTTTGAGAGTCTTGCTGTGTAGTCCCATCTGGTCTTGAACTTACTAAGTAGCCCAGATTGGCTTCAAACTCATGGCAGTCCTCTTGCCTCAGCCTCATGAGTGCTAGAATTCCAGGCGTGCGCCACCATGCCAGGCTGAGTAATCTTTTTCTCCACTGTTGTCATTGCACCTTTGTAGGAAATCGGTGTTACTCCATATGTGGCTCTGTTTGTGTGTTTTTTTTTTTTCCCCTGTTGCTCTGTTTGTCTAGACAACTGTATCTTTGGCTGTGGTAGGTCCTTTATATTAATTCTTTGTTTCAATAAAACTTCCTGCTTTTAGGTTGAGGGTGTAGCTCAATGATAGAGCTTTTGCCTAGCATGTATAAGGCTCTGGGCTTGATCCTTAGTACCCCCTCCCAAATCACTTCTTTTCTTGAGGAGTAGCAGATCCCATTGAATTTATAATGAGTTTGAGGGACAGTTTATTTAATATCATAGCATTATTGACCTCAGTAATCTGTGAGGACAGATCTCTCCCAAATTATTTAGTTTTTAATTTTCAGCATCCAGATCTTTTACATCTTTTGTAAAGTTTAACTTATATTTTTGATGCTATTGTAAATGGTGTTTTTAATTTCACTTTTGATTATTTGTTGCTTGTTTACAGAAACACAGTTGATTTTTAAATATTAATCTTGTATCCTGCAACTTTGCTAAACTTATTTATTTGTTCTAATAGTTCTTTATAGATTCAATTTGATTTTATACCTAGACAGTTATGTCTATTGCTAGTAAGGGTAGCCTTATCTTTTTCTTTTCAAATTGGATGCCTTTTCTTTCTTTTCCTTGCTTTATTGCCCTGATGAGAACCACTAGCTCAGTGTTGGATGAAATGACAAGACAGGCATCTTACCTTGCCCACCTCTTAGGCAGAGGGACCTAGTCTCTGACCTTCGGATGGATGTGATATCAGCTATGGCATTTCACAGATTTAGCAGCTGGCTAGAGGTTTAATTTTATATAGCTTCCTCAGAGAATCAGCTTTTCACTTTAGTAATATCTATGTTGTCTGTTTTTTGTACTATATTAATTTGTGTTCAATTTTTATTTCTTCATTTGTACTTTGCTGATATTTTTTCCATCAGTATTGTTAAGATTTGAGAAGGGCATTGGATTTTTCAACTATCACTTAATCTACTTTTTGAAATTTTCACAGCTCTGGTTTTGTATACTTTGTTGTTAAGTGCAGAAACATTTAGGATATGCTGTGTCCTCAATGGTATATTCTTTTTTTTTTTTATCATTTTACATTTAGCATATTTATGTCTTTAATTTAAAATGTATTTCTTACAGGCTGCATATAATTGAATCTTGTCTTTTAATCTGGCAGTCTCATCTTTTATGTTATATATTTAGATAATTTACATGCAATATGATTATTGATGAGTTTAATTGTATCATCATACCATTTTTCTAGTTATCCCATCTGTTCTTTGTCTTCTCTCTTTTTTTTTCTCTTTTTTGTCCTTTTTGGAATTGAAAATTTCTCATGATTCTGCTTTATCTCCTCTGTTAGCTTGTTACCTGTGACTTTCTTGTGCTTTAGGGTATATCTCAAGTGGTTATCTTGTAGCAGTCAGTTCTCATTTTCTTCCTCCTGACCTTTATGACACTGTTATCACACATTTTACCTTTGTATACTTTATACATTTGAAAGATACTATTACTTCTTTTGGGCTTATAGTTATCTTATAAGGAAATTTAAATAATAAGAAGAGAACCTTACTTTTTTACTGGACCTGTTAACATTCCAAGTGCTGTACATCTCTGTGGAAATCCAGGTTTCCACCTGGCATTTTCTGTGCCTGAAAGATTTCCTTTAATATCCTGTTGCAATGCATGTTGGCTGTGATACCTCATCTCTGTCATGGTGCAGATCTCTGTCATGGTGCAGATCTGCTTACCTCTCACCTCTGTAGTGGTGTGGGTTGGTTGTGACCTGTCTTGGTTACTTGGAAGGAAAGGTTTATTTAGCTCACAGTTTGTGGAGGTTTGAAGGAAGGAAAGTTTATTTAGCTCACAATCTGTGGAGGTTTCAGTCCATAATCTGTTGGGTCCAAGGCAGGGTGGCTAATGGTAGAGGGCAACAGTTCATGGCAGTGGAAGACAGCAAAAGCAAAAACAGCAAATAGGGAGAAGCATGTAGAGAAGACTTTTTTATCTCTTGTATGTAGGCCATGGCCACCCTAGAATGGGTGTAGCACTCACACCCATAATCCCAGCATTGGATGATGAATCAGTCACAGATTCCAGAAACTTGCCCCCATGACTGCATGAGGCTTTGGGGAGACATGCAGACATAAACCATAATATGACCCCAATTCCTGTTAGTGGTGCAGATTAGCTGCTGACACTTATCTGTGTCCACTGTGACCCCTCACCTCTGTTGTATGCAGGTCAGCTGGTGATGCGTCCTGTCATTTTAGCCTCTGGTTGTCTGAATGTCTTCTTTTCACCTTCATCTGAAATTGTTTTCTGTGCATCTGAAATTCTGGACTGACAGGTTTCCAATTCTGGGGAGGTGCAGCTCAGCCTGTCCCTGTCTTTCTTTTGCTCAGGAGTCTGTTGCCCATTGTCCTGTTCCCTCTGTCTTCATAATTTCTCTGGTTGCTTCTCAGTAGGTTTTGTCACTACTTTTTGAGTACTTCGGTTACTCTGGCTCTGACATAGTATTCTTCATTTCTTGTGCTTTTAGGTTGTTAAGCTTCTTAAATCTGTATCGGGACCTGACCTAGATCCCCAAACGAGTGTATGGTGGAGGTTAAATAAAAAGAGACAATTGTAATGATTTCTTAGGGGTTCCAGAAGGATCAAAACTCTTTAATTAAGCTCTCGACTCTGAGGGCTAAGACAAAGACTTCTCTGGATCAGTTCACTTTTAATAGGTCCCAACAAGGGGCAGAGAAACTGAGGAAAGTGCAGGCAATGAGAAGGACCTTGGAGTCACTTCAAGGACGTCTCCAAGTAATGAATCAAGTCAATTCATTAGAATTGTCTTATCATGAAGGCATGGTAGAAGTGAGACAGTAGGAATAATTTCTGCAGCTGCAGTCTCCAGCTTGTTAACTGGGGTTGGAAACAAGTGTCTCCAGCTGTGGCCTTATCTTGCCCTATGAGGTATCTCTGGCCTCATAGATCACTACAGATCTCAGCCAGGACCAGTGATTCATAGAGATTCACTCACTATGAATCAGCTCCCGTCGCCAGGCAAGGGGCCGAGGCCTGGGACAGACTCACAGATAAACACAGAAAGCCAGTTAGTAAAATTTAAATCCTGCTCAGAAATGCTTTGTAATGGTCTCCAACAAATCTGTGGCCTTTTAAAATTGTTTTTTAATTTTTTAAAAATCACATTTGGCTATCTTTGAGCCATATTTCTTCAGTGTTTCTTCTGCTTCTTTCTATTCCTTAAGGCTTGAGTCACCAGCTGCCAGGCCTCTTTGCCTTTCCTGGTCTGAGTTTGTTAGTGGTGTTTGTATTGTCTAATCATCTCATCTCATTTGCTCTTACTTCTGGAAGTTTGGTTCAGACATTTTTCATACTGTCCATGTCTCAGTTCTGTAACCATGTGAGATGTGATTGTTAATCACTGACTTGATTATCTGGTCATTTGTGGACCAGATCTAGCTCTCCCTTTTTGTGTTGGTCTCCTGCTTTTTTAGGCCTGTTCATTTTTGATTGGGTGGAGACTTTTTGAATTTTACCTTGTTAAATGATGAGTCTCTACTTTCTTTCTTGTAAGAAGTTTTTTTTTTTTTTTGAGATAGGTTCTCACTATGTAGCCCAGATGGCCTCAAAGTTGAGGCCATCTTTCTGCCTCAGCTTCCTGAGTACTGAGGTTATAGGTGTGCACCACCACATCTGGCCTCCTATAAGAATTTTTGAGATTTATTGCAGGGACACCAAGTTACTTGGAAACAGCCTGGCTCTTTCAGGAGTCTTGAGTAGCTGGCCACTTAGGGACATACATTGCTGGGGATCTCTCTCAGGCATGGTACCTCTCAGAACTTTGACTGGGCCTGTGGCTGTGTGCAGGTATGTGCAGCACTATGGCCTTCGTGATGCTAGTGATGACATAGAGTTTGTGCTGAAGAGCATAGCTGTGAGGCTGGGGAAGACACAGAAAGTGAAGGTGCTCACTGGCACAGGTGAGTGACACTGTCGGGCCACATGGGGCTCTCACCCTGCCACCTGGTAGGCTGTTAGCCACCCCTAGAGGAGGGAGGGAGAAGGGAGACCTGGAGGGGAACATGCTGGTGGCTGTCCTGGGTTTGTGACTCAGAAAGGGAGCTATGGAAGTTTCTCGGAGGGAGGAGCTTACAGGCCAGCATTTTGAGGGTGAGACTGACCCTGTTCCTTATACCTTGGTAGTGTTAGGTAGACATTTTTTTTTTTAAAGATATTGAATCCAGGACTTTGTGCATGGTAGGCAAGTGCTATACCACTAAACTGCACTCTCAACCCTTTAAAAATTTTAGACAGGACCTCACTAAGTTGCCTAGGCAGGCCAGGTAGTCCAGTCCTGTCGGCCTCTTAACAGATGACAGGGATGGACCCGGATTCTGCTTTCCTCCTGAATATGCGCATACTCCGGGCCATCTTCTTGGAGGTGCCTTCTTCACCAGCCTCTCCTGTCCCTAGGTGTTGTGAATGTTGTCCAGCCCAACTATTCTGCAGCAGCCCGTGACTTCCTCCGGACCTTTCGCAGCGGGCTGCTGGGCCCAGTGATGTTAGACCGTGACATCCTGCAAGGCTGCCTCCCTGCTGACACGGACCTCTGAACTTGCTGGGAGGGGTGTCTCCCCCCGCCCCCCATAACATAGCTGGAACATTTGAAGCTTGAGACTGCCTACCCTTTTCCAGAAGTTCCGTGCTGGTCATCATGATTCAGATCTCTGCTCCAGAGAGCACGCTGTGCTTTCCTGCCCACCGCAGCCAGCCTCCTTACAGGGAGTGGGCTGTGGGATCCCAAGTGGTCTTGGTGCCCGGCTGTGTGAGAAGACTCCTGCTCAGTCTTTCAGGGAAAGCTTAGGGCTGTCTCACAGGAGTTAAAGCTGTAATCTTAGGTTTTAAAAATTAAAATTAAAATAGCCAGGTGTGGTGGCACATACCTGTAATCCCAGCACTTGGGAGGCTGAGGCAGGAGGATTGCCAGGAATTTGAGGTGTGCCTGGGCTCCATAGTGAGTTCAAGGCCAGCATGAACTACATAGCAAGACCCTGACTCGGACAAAATGACAACAAAAAATTAAAAGTCCTATTGTTTGTTGGTCCTTTCATTTG
This sequence comes from Hydrochoerus hydrochaeris, assembly GCA_004027455.1. Classification (NCBI taxonomy): domain Eukaryota; kingdom Metazoa; phylum Chordata; class Mammalia; order Rodentia; family Hydrochaeridae; genus Hydrochoerus; species Hydrochoerus hydrochaeris. The sequence goes on along the minus strand of PVLA01002396.1, from coordinate 110,449 downwards.
TATACTCAGAGTACCTTAGGCCCGTGTATTAAAAGCCAGGTGAGGGACTGGGGCAAATGCCCTGCATCCCTGCAATGAGGACAAGTCCTGCTGCCAGTAGAGGGTTTATTTCACAATCACTTCACTAGGAAATGTGCATACAAACATGGACAAGAGATTGGGAGTAGTGGAACCCAGGACTGCCTGTCCCCTCGGTGCTCCAGGGTCCTCGATTCCCGGCAGGCTGCTGAATCACAGCTCAGCTATGTGTAACCCAGAAGGCTGCAGTGTGGGAAGCACCTCCTAGCCAATGGGATAGTGGCACTATGCTTCAGAGAGCCTGGAGAAGGTGCCAAGGGCCTGGCCTAGCATCATGGTCATCGTGAACACCTGCAAGTTCCAGGAAGTTGCAGCTGCCTTCTAGAAAGAAGAGGGTTAGGTCGGTGCAGAGAAGAGGTGCTGTTGGGCTGGGTGTGGTTGGACCTGGTCAGTCCCTACAGCCTCATCTCTCCAGTGGTGGCCTGGCCTCCTCACAGCTACCTGAGTGCCTGCCAGGGCCACAGTGCTTGCCCAGGCTTCTTGCTGTGGGGAGCTGGTCTTCCACTGGTGCCTTCTGAGGCAGCTTTCACGTGTGACTGACCTGCCCTGAGATTACCCCTCAGTACTTTGCTGCCTGCTGACCCTCATGGCCAGAGGAGCTGTTCAGAGATGGTAGCTGTGCAAAGTGTTACACACTCAAGAAGTCAGCTTCATGTCCAACATAAGCATCATAGAGGGATGTTTGCCTTGTGTCTGGAACAGTGTGATACTCTTGGTACTCTAGGGTACGTGAGGGTTTGGTCCAGTGTAGTCCATCATGGGATCTGAGAAGTCAGTGGGCTCTGATGGGTCTCTGGGACTCAGTGGAAAAGATGGCTCATCTGCCTGTGAGGCCTTCAGGCAGGACAGACCGTGGCGTGTGGACGAAAGGCTGTGGGGAGTCATGTCTTAGGACTTACTGTTCCCCTAGTCTAAAAGCTTGGCCTGGGGTCTTCCTATTGGCCTGGAAGCCTGCAGCCTCACCAGGCTGACCCATGGCCATGTGGCAACCCGGGAAGTGCTGTTATCAGTGTTGTGCCACAGTTGGGCTTGTATGTCCCTTGGTGCAGGGCTCAAATGGGACCAGCTGCGGGTGAGTCTCAGAGCACTGAGAGGCACCAACACCTAGAAAATCTCTCTACCCTGGGGAGTCTGTTGTCTGATTAGAACTAGAGAATTTGGCAGAACAGGAGCCCCCTGAGCTGGGCTCACAAGCATTTGCTAGGTGAGCCTTGGAGAAACAAGGGGGTCAGTCTATGCATGAGGTGTGTGGGAGCTAAAGGCAAACTTTTCGGACTGCCTAGTGTCTCCTTGAGGCTGTTCTGGTTGTCAGCTCAGGATATCCTTAAGTGGCCAGACTACCCTAGGTAGTCTTGGAGGGAGCCCAGGCTTGCCGTGACACCTGACTATACCTACTGGGGCTGCTCCCCATGCCCCATGGCAGTCAGCCTGCCTTCAGCCACCATAGGTGGCCATCAGTCTGATGAGCTGGTTTCTCAGTTTGTTGAGCAGAATGTCAGCTGCCACTAGCACCACATCCCAAGGTAATACCTGGCCACTGGGAGATGCTGCTGCCTGTCACAAAGGTGGGGATACCTTGGCCTCAAGGGACATGTTCTAGGAGCTGTGAGAACCACGTTAGGCATTCCTGGGATGGATGGCTTTCCTGCTTGGAACATTCCAGGGTTGTACAACCCTTAGGACCTGCCTCGGGCAGGTAGTTAGCACCTGACATTTCCCACACAAGCCTGAGAGTGTCCTTTCCTTTTCTCCAAATCCTGAAATCCTTTGGTCCATTCCAGCTGCTTCTGTGAAAGGCCCTTGGCTATGAGTCCCCAATGGCAGAACCAGGCCCATCTGTGGCCTCTGCCTGATGGTCAGCATTGTCCACACCACAGAATCCAGTGCAGGCAGTGAGCATGAGTGGCCTGAATACGTGGTCTTGGTTTCTCCCTGTGGTGGTGCTGTAGAGAGTGACCTGCACAGTGCAGAGCTACAGGCCGCCAGCCAGTCTGGGTGCAGGGACCTTAGTCCCTTGGTAGGATGGGAGATGGAGAGGTTGAGACAAGCTTGGGCAGGAGGGTGGACAGTGTGTCCACAGGCAGGAGGGGGCGCAGCTCCTGCCCCTCTGGTAGGAATTATTCAGGTTGCCTTAAGGCTTGCGGGCAATGGGAAGTAGAGAGAAGGGTCATAAAGGGCTAGTGGCCTCTGGGATGGATCTGCAGTGATGGTGTGGGCTAGGGGCTGGGTCTGACCCCTAGCCAAGCCAGGCCTATGGCCACTGCAGCTCCAGGGTGCCAAGGGTGCTTCCCATCAGCAGACAGAGGGGCATGCACTGTAAGGGGCCAGCGCCTGAAGTCCAGGTCCAGTAGCTGTAGACACCCCTGCTCGTCCTGTTGCTGTCGGTCAGCCCGTCCTCATCGTCCTCAAGGCCTCTTTCGCCAGGCCCTGTGGCCCTTCTCCAGCCGGCGCCTGCCACCAGACCCGTGGCCGCGCCTGCCGCCGCTCCCGCAGCTGCCCCTGCTGCTGCCACGCGCAGGGATGAGCCTGCAGCACTGTAGCGAGGTGCGGGCCTCACCCGCACCCTTGAGGCCCCACGCGCACCACCGCGCAGCCCGCCTCGGGCGCTGCCCCGGGCCCCTCCACGCCCGCCCTTGGCTGCACTGCTGTCAGTGAGGAAGGCCGCGCTCAGCAGCAAAGCCCAGCACGCGGCGGCCATCCAGTTCATCTTCACGGTCAAAGCCTGTTGGAAGAGGGGGAGGGGCCTTCAGCTTCTGTAGGAAGAGGGTGCCCAGGGCCTGGGGTCAGGGGTTTCAGGGCCTGATGGCAGGGGCACACCAGGGATGGGGGAAAGGGACGCAAAGTCCCAGCAACCAAGGCACGGGAGGATCAAGTCCTGAGGGCAGACTGAGCCTCAGCTTTTGTGGAGACCTGGGAGCTCAACACTCCGGGGGTCAGGGAGACCCCTGCATCTTGGGGGACAGTCTGCTTGCCAAGGATGAGGTAGGGGAGGAGGGTTCTTGGCGATATAGGCCTGAGTTGGGGGTGGGAACACCTGGTGGCGTTAGGGGTGGCGGGGGAGGTGAATAGGGGATGGTGAGTCCTGTGATTGGGGCTACTCAGGCCAGTGGTGAGGGCTCCGCCTCTTGAGCTCTGCTCATGGGTCCCTGGATGGGCTGGCCGTGCTGAGGGATGATGGTCTTTGTTTGGAAGACGCTTTGTTGGGACGGGAAGCCCCAAATATTCTGATGGGCTTTGGCATCCCGGACCTCCGGGGTCCCTCTCTCTAGCTAGGGCGGCGCGCTGGGAGAGGGCCGGGGTCTGGGCCAGGACGCAGGGCTCCGCGCGGCGTGGGGGATGCGCGTTGGAGACCCCGAGCAGCCGCAGCCGCGACAGGCCCAGACAACGCCAGGAAGATCCCTTTTCTGCCCCGCCCAGCGCCCCACCGACCCCCAGCCCCTCGGGCCAGCAGCCCAGCAGGGACCCCGACTGGAAGGGACCAACGGGTCCGGTGGCAGCTCGGTCCTTCTCCGGGACGCCCTCTGCTTCCAGGGCCCCGCTGGGGATGCCACCGCAGACCTTACCGCCGCGGGCCTCAGTCGGAACCGGGGGACAGGTGCCGCTCCGGGAGTCAGGCCTGAAGGGAGGATGGGCAGCGGCCACGACCCTGCCGGAGGAAGTCGGGTGTGGCTGGGCGGTGCGAGGCCTCCTCCGCAGGCGACTGGGGCGTGCTACGCCCGGGCTCAGCCCTGGAGACGGAGGGAGGAGTGCACAGCCCCCTGGCCCGGCCCCTATCTGCTGCATCCCGCCCTCCTTCCTGCTCCATCCAGCCTCCCCCGCCAGCTCCATCTGGTTCCACCTCCCCACATATTCCCCATTCGTCCCAGTCACCCAGTCTCCCATTGCGTGCACACCAGGCTGGACAGCCGTCCTCATGGCCTTCTCTGTGTCCCCTCCTCGTCTTTTCACACCCCAGCCCTCCTCCTCCCCTCTCTCCTTCCACACCCTCATCCTAGGCAGGTGGATGTCTTAGCCACAGGAACCACAGGATATTCCAAGTAGAGAGAGGCCACCTGTCTGGGGCCCCAAGATCCTAAGTCTTATTCTGAGCAGACCCTCTTCCTGAGGAGCTTCCCCATGGACACTGGGAGGAACGGGGATTCTTAGGGTGGTCCTGCATTTCATATACTGAGAGAGTGTTCGCACTCTGCCAGGGGATCCTCTGCGCAGCTGCACTGCACACCAAGGTGAATCCTCCCCACCCTGGACAGAGCTGCTTTCCAGGTCTTGTGGGGCTGGAATAGGGACCACTTTTGGAAATGCTGTAGGCAGTTCTTTCTCCCTCTCTGTCTCCCCCTGTCTCTGTCTCTCTGACTCTGTCTCTCTGTCTCTGTCTGTCTGTCTGACTCTGTCCAGCCAGATATTGTATTTATAAAATAAGAGCAGGAAAGTATGAAAAACGAGATTAAAAAGAAACTTTTAAATCTAAAAAACAAAAAGATTGCCCTATCCCATTCCCATAAAGGAAAGGGGATTTAGTATAAAGTTAAGGAAATGTCTCTCAGAAGATATGAACTCAGGAAGAAGAGTGTCCACCTAGAGGGTTAGTTTTGGGCTCTCAACCTGATAGTTGTTCCAAGGATGAGAATAGAGAGGAACAGAGAGAGATCAACAACAAAGTAGGAAATAGAAATGAAAAGGGGCCCTTCCACTGATATACAAGGCTATAAGCCTTTTAATTGAAGTATAAGATTTATCTTAGGATGTACAAGGGCAATAAGAAAGTGGGATATTCCTGTAATCCCAGAACCCAGGGGGCAGAAGCAGGAGGATTGACACAAGTTCAAGACCAGCCAGAGTGAGCTCAAGACTTGGCTGAACTACATAGCAAGATGCTGTATTAAAAAAAAAAAGAAGATGGGAAACTAGAAGGCAGATTTTTAAAGATGAGAAAGGAGATCAGAGAGCGGGCAAGAAAGAAAGTATTAAAAATATTGTAGTCAAGGGTTATGAGGAGAAAAATTAGAATCAGGACATGGAATTTATATTATTATTTTATGATGGTCACCCAGAGTTAACACAAAGTGCAGGAAATCTGTCCACAACACTAAAGACATAGAATATTTAGCCAAGGGCTTGAATCGCACAGCAATGTACTACGTAAGTCCAGATGAAAACCTAGAGCCCATGACAATGTCTCCCACGAGTCCAACTAGAGGTCTAGGACCCACGAGAAGGACTCACGCCAGTCTGTGTCATGGATCCGTGTGGGAAGGCCCAAAGGTCAGCGGTGGACACTGGAAAGTCTATGCCAGTGGGGTGAAGGAGCTGTGGTGGTAGGTTGAGGGTTCTACACTGGAGCCGAGAAGTCACACTCAACAAAGACCAGGGCTGTCCTGAAAAACACCACAGCCATCCATAGCCACACAGAGGCCCGAGCTCCTCTGACAATAAGCACAGTCGAGTACATGCCAGGAAGCCAGCATGATGAGTTTGTCCTGGAGATTAAATGGCACACGTCTTCCCCTCTGGAGCCAGGAAGCAATGCTCTGTGTAAGGACCAGAGCTCCCACAAAGGGAACCACAGCCACTCTCACGAGCTCCTCTGATGACAATGGTCAAACTCACAATGGGGAAGGTGGTCATGATGAGCTCCTCCAGGAAAACCAGTGGCTCAAACAGCAACACGTAGGAGAACCCACAACGCCTCAACACCTACCTTCTCCTTCCCCACATCTCTATTTATGCTGGAAACTTTCCTCAGGTGGAACATCTACACTCAGCCCCATGGTGATTTAATTCTGCTGGTGTTAAGTTGACCATCACTTTTTAATCTATAACAAATATGTTCTATGCATGTATCAATATATCAAAATTGAATTATTTTGTATTATTAATATGCACTTTTTTTTTTGTCTTTTAGAGACAGGGTTTCACTATGCAGTCTAGGCTGATCTTAAACTCACTTTGTAGCCCAGGCTGACCACGACTTTGCAGTGGTCTTCCTGCCTCAGTCTCCTGAGTGCTGGGATTACAGGTGTGTGCCCCCATGCCTGGTTTGCACCATTTATTTTTCAAATTAAAGAGACCAGGATCAGTCATAAACAGAAAGATGACTGTGTAGGGACATAGCGGGGAGGTAGTATCTATAGGTCAAGGAAAGAAACCTTGGAGAAACCCATCCTGACAAATTATAAGGAAATAATTTCTGTTGTTGTTGTGTGTAACACTTTGTGGTACTGCCAGACCAATAGAGAATCTAAGTGATTCTGCCTCAGTGGGTGGGTGAGTGGGAAGAACCCAAGTGATTCTAAAGTCTGTTTAGAAAAAGACCCAAAACAACTAAAATAATTTTGTTACAGCTTCCTTAGAAAGGAGATCAAACGAGATATTTATTATGCCCGATATTCAGACATTGCAGAACACCATGGTGAGAAGCAGTTCAGCTTGTGCGACAGGATCTGAACTTATACCTGGTTGGCTGGAAGTACAAATCAAACGAACTTAAAACTGGCATCAACAGTGGTTAGGGATGTCTGGGATTAAGCCCAAGACCCCTCCCTAGTAGACTGTGTCAGAATTGAACTGAATTGGGGAAAACGCGGCTGGGATCTACTGCAGAACTGGTTGCTTATTGTGTGTAAAACCTCATCCTGCCAAAAACATTTTGATATAGAAACACCATGTTAATTATTGAGTGTGACAAACTTATTTTTGTTATGCAGCAAATAGAGAAAAAAATGGAAATTCTATAACTAAAATACAAAAGGTTAGATGTGGCTAGAGAGAGCTGGTAATTTGGAACACAAGAAAATATCCAGAAGAGTACACGGATCAGGAGGTGAGGAGTCAGAGAACACCATAAAAAGGCCTGACATGCTTATAATTTTGTAAACAAAGGAAGAGGAAAGAATGAAATAGATGACAATGTTTAAGGAAATGGTGGCTGGTGCTTTGCAAAAATGAATGCTACTTAAGTCATAAGGTCTGAAAACATTACAATGTCATGTGCAAAAAATACCAACCCCCCCGCCCAAAAAAATCATAGCTTTATGCTCACTTCAGCAGTACATATACCAAAGTTGGAAAGATACAGAGACTATTAGCATGGCTCAGAGCAAGGATGACACACAAATTTGTGAAGCTATCCATATTTTTATGAAACTGCTCTTTTAAAAAAGCTACCATAGTCAAAGACTGCACTGGTAAGACCAGATAAATGAGCATAACCAGGTAAACAAGAAAATCTTCTAGAGTCAGGGAGACCCAAGTTACCTAAGAAAGAATCAAAATAGGATCGACAGGTGAACTCTCAACAGAAAGAGAAGCAGTTGTCATTGTAGGAGTGTGTTTTTCTCAGTCTCTCCCCTGACCACAAAACTGACTACTGGAGGTGACTCTGGGAGGCACAGACAAAAATTATCCATCATGAAGATAGTGGAAGGGAGCTGAAATCACTGAAATAATGGCAGACAAACTAGAATTTAAATGTAAAAAAGCACTACTAGAAAGAGTCATGTTTCCTAATGGTAAAAGATTAAATTTACCAAAATGATAAAACAATTTTAATTTGCATGCACTTTGACATAACCTTAAAATGGACAAAGAAAAATTGCAAGAGCGTATTTACTGCACCGTACACATAGATATGTAAGTCTCACACACCACAGTTTTTCCAACAAATGCATATGCCATCAAGGACATATGCTAAATTCATCTCCGTGAGTGTCATGAAAGAAATGGGACTAGAGTGTCACTGAATAAGAGGACGTGAAAAGGCACTTTCACTTTCTGAAGAAAGGCAGTGCCTGTGCACTCAATGGTACCATGGGGCCTTGTAGCAATCTGTCCACTTGGCGTGGGAAGCTTGGCCTGACCATCTGAGCCAACCGAAGACCTCTGGGCTAACATGAGGAGCTGGCTGGGATTTCACGGGAAGGAGCAAAGGGGCATCAGATTGTGGTAGAGGGAGAGGGCCTGACTACACAGAAACTGTCCAGACTGCAGGTGGTCAGGAGAGTGACACAGAGGGAACTTCCTGCCAAGTCTGCCCTGAGCATTGGATGCTAAAGAATCTGAGCTGCCAAGGTGGGGAGATGGCCCTGCTTGGTGCTGAGCCTACTCAGGAGCTGGCTGGTGCTCAGTGCTGAGTTCTCTAGGACAGGAGGCCATGGGCATTGAGGAGCTGTCCCTGGGTTATGGACTGAGTTCACTAGGAGGAAGTGAGTGTCCAGATCTAAGGTTCTTTGGTCTCAGCCACTTCCTCTGCTTGTTCAGATACTCAAGCACATGCCACGCTGTTGGCAGCTTGGACACTGGGTGGCGTGGGCAGGAGGAACATTGTGACTGTGGTAGTGGGTGGAAGCATGGCTTGGCCTGAGCAGTGGGCAGTGGTGATACCTGCAAGCAGCAAAGAGCGCCTAGCAGTTCCAGCAGGCATTCCACAGTTGGCTCTCAGGAGGGACCAGGGGCCCGGAGGAGTTTGTCCAGGGCCTCCCTGATGTCTCGGTTTCTCAGGCAGTATATGATGGGGTTGAGCAGTGGAGTCCCAACCGAGTAGACCAAGGACACCAGCTTGTTGAGGTCAAAAGAGCTGATGGCATGAGGTCGGGCATACATGAAGATGGTGGTGGTATAGAAGATGACAACTACCACCAGGTGGGAGGTACAAGTGGAGAAGGCCTTCCTATGGCCAGCTCCTGCTGGAATCCTCAACACGGTGGCCAGGATGTGGGCATAGGAGAAGGCAGTCACCAGCAGGGAGGTTGCGAGCACTGCCAGGGCTGCTGCAAAGTCCAGAGTTTCAATAGTGGAGGTGTCCGAGCAGGAGAGCTGTAGCAGGGGTGAGATGTCACAGAAGAAGTGGTTGAGGATGTTGGGGCCACAGAACCTGAGGTGGGAGACGAGAGCCGTGGATACAGAGGAGGCCAGAAAGCCACCAAGCCAGGCACTGAGGGTGAGGTGCAGGCAGAGCCTAGAGTGCATGATGGCTGGGTAGTGCAGTGGGTGGCAGATGGCCAGGTACCTGTCACAGGCCATGGTGGCCAGAAGGAAGCACTCCGAGGAGCCAAGTGAGAGGAAGAGGAATAGTTGAGTGAGGCACCCTGAGAAGGAGATAGCCCTTGCCTGTGCCAGGAGGCCGGCTAGAAGCTTGGGGATGGTAACAGTGGTGTAGAAGATCTCCAGCACTGACAGGTTGGCCAGGAAGAAGTACATGGGTGTGTGCAGTTGACGGCTGGCTCCAATGGTCCCTATGATGACCAGGTGCTCCAGGAGAGTCGCCACATAGATGGTGAGGAATAATCCGGAGAGCAGCCCTCGAAGATGGCACAGCTCTGAAAAGCCCACCAAGAAGAACTCTGTCACCAGAGTATCACTGGAGTTGCTCGTCATCTTTCTTAACCAGGGTGGTCACTTCTGGGTGCCCTGCAACAGCAGAGATTGTGGTGTGGTATGGGATGAGGCCAGGACCACAGCTCTACTTACTGCTAAGGGCTGCTGGGACCCTTTCTGCTATCCGAAGACCCAGAAACCTCCCTCCTGAGGCTCCCAAGTCCTGCTACCCTGATGGATCTTTGGGACCTGCTGCATTACTTACTTTTGTCCCAGCTCTCACCTTCACTTGTACATTTACCCATAACCAACGAGCCTTGGAGCCTGTACACCCCGGGTTGAGCAGAGACACTCTCTTCTGTTCATATGTGTTCCCTCAGGGGCATGATTTTTGCTTCCTCAACACATAGGTACTTTGGCAAGTATGTGTGCATACCTTGGTACACAGACACCCAAATGCATGACGCTGAGTGTGTGTGCACACAGCAGGAACACACATACACTGTAGGTGTGTACTTACCTTAGTTACACATGTTCACTCACAACCCCAGGAAGATCCTCTTGCTCACCGTGCTGCTAAAGGGCTGTGTGCTCTGGTTTGCCTCTGTCCTCATCCCTGAAGTATGCTGGCTGGTTCATGTTGCTCGCAGGGACCCTCAGGTCTCAGGAAGGACAGGTGAATGTCTGCAGGGCCACCCTATTGCCAGGCAGGGATGTGAGAACTCATCCCCACCAGTGATGTCCTGAAATAGCCCAGCCGAAGGCCAGCCTGAAATCTAGGCTGAAATCTGTACCCTGAACTGTCTGCACAGCCAAGTGTCCTCAAATAGGCCATGTGGTTTGGGAACTTGGAGGCAGGACACCTCTCCTGCTAGAAGGTTGGGTGCAGATGGGCTGACTGCACCGAGGGTGACCTGGGAAAGATGAGGAAAGATCTCCCCTGGCAGCCTAAGCCTGTCCAGTGCCACTTTGCGACAGTTCCCATGTCCCTCAGCCTCAGCCTAGAGAAGGCCTTGGAGCCTCCGGACCCCCTTGACCTATAGCACTGCGCTGTCCTTACCATGCTGGGACAGGCAGAGGGAGAGTTCGGAAGGGTGCATCTTTGGCAAGCTCATCTGTTTCCCTCCATCCACCCTCCTCCCTGGCATGGGGGAGAGCTCAGCTGAGCTGGCTGCTGCTGGCTGGTTAAGAGCTGTGAGCCTCAATCAGGGTGCAGCACAGGGTTAGGGTATGGCTGCTCCAGGTTCACAGTGTGGGAGGGCTAAGAGGCCACCTGGCCTAAGGGCTCCGGGTGGAGGAGTCTGATGGTTCGCCATCTATCTCAGCATCCCAGGAAGAGAACATGTTGGGAATCTTCAGCAGAGGCGCAGCCTGCCAGAGGGCCCATGGAGAGGTGGAACCTGTTGGGCCAGGGGCTTGGACAGGCAGGCTGGGGAGTGCAGGGTTCAGCTGTGGGATACCACACCCCAGGTAGAGAGGGTGGCCAGGTGCTGGGGTCTGACCTTCCAAGACAGCTGGAGAGGGCAGGTTCCCGCTGACTCTGGATCCTGAGTCCGGATCCTGCTGTGTGGTTGGCCAGCCTACTGCTGGGACCTGTAGTGGCGATGAGATGCGCCCAGAAAGTGCTGTCCTGGCAGCCTCCTTGGGCCTGTTCTGAGAGACCAAGGTCCCACAAGCCCAGCCTTTCCTCAGGAGGCAGGTCCCATAGGGTGTGTCTAAGTCTATGAGCGTGGCCTGCTGCCTTTGGCCCCGAGTGGTCTTCATTCACCTCCTCTGTGGCCTTCCTCAGCCTCCCTCCCCTGCCTGGCAGACTCTAATTGCTCTCAGGGCCATAGTGAGGGTTTTGTAATGGGAGGCACTCATCTGGGAGGTGTGCTGAGTCTCTTCAGAGCCAAGGGAGCTCCCCACAGAGCCTGCTCCCTGGGCGCTGGGCTTGGACCCCTGCCAGGGAAGCATCAGTCCTAAGAACCTTTCTCTTGAGTTTGGGAACTATGTGTGCTGCCCAGCACTATTCAGAACACTTGTTTCATTTTCCCTTCAATGCCCAGCATTCATTAATTCATGAAACCATTTAAAGAACATTTACAAACCTACCTTTAGCCCGAGGGAAACCGCGCTAACAAATGACAGTGCTTCCTCCCCAGGACTCCTCACTGGGACTGTCCTGCTGCTTAAAGCTTTCTGATTCTCACAGGACTTACTTTTGCTCATCTTTATCTTGGTAACTGGGGTATGGTGCCTTATGTGTTTTTTCTGTCTTGCTTTCCCACATTCTAAGCTTCTTACTTTTCTCAAAAATTGTATTTCTTAGACACGTCTCTAATAATCCGTGTCATGATGGCAGCATGAGCTGGGTCCACTCTTTGCTCATGGACACTTGCATCTCCATTCTCTGTGGTTGCAGAGTCACTGCAGTGATCCTCCTGTGTGTAGCTCCTGCATCCTGCTGGAACAATTCTCCTGGACTTGTACCTAAGAAGAAGCACGTTGAGGTTGAACTTTGCATGAAACTTGATGTGAAAATGCCGTTTTTTCCAAAGTAGCTATTCTAATCACACACCTATCTCTCATGCCTACCCTTGCCAGTAGGGGTTGTGGCCATAGTTTTCAAATTTGCCAAATTGGTCGAGGAAAAAATGGATCTCAGTATGGTGGTGATTTGTATTTTCATGATTCTGTTAACATCATGTGTTTCTATCAGATGCCCATTTCTCCCAATGGTGTCATCTTTTGCTTAGTGATTTGTCGCTCTTTTTTATACCATTGTCTAAATATGACTTTTCTTTTTTGTTTTTTTGGTACTGGGTATCAAAGTCATGACCTCGTGCTTGCCAGGCAGGCACTTATGCTGCTAAGCTAAATCTCTGGCCCTGTATTTTGTTTTCTTTTTTTAGTGACAGGGTCTCGCTCTGTCATTCAGGCTGGACTCACTGTGGAGCCCAGGGTAGCCTCGAACTCATGGCAATCCTCCTGCCTCAGCCTCCCGTGTACTGGGATTACAGGCATGTGCCACCACACTTGGCCTTAGACATGTCTTTCAGGTGTCATTTAAATAATGCCTTCCACACACCTTGAAATTGCATGCAGGTTTAGAACCAGCACTCATCATGATGCAGCCTCCTTTGCCTAGAGAAGTCCTGTGTGCTCCTTCCTAGCTCATCCCTGGCTCTCCACTTTGAGAACACCACTGCTGCGTCTCTCCTTCGCTGATTAGTTTCATTTGCTCTATCAGGTAACGCAGCTGAGACACACAGCAGCCTCTCTCCCTCTCTGGCTTCTTAGCCTGTTTTTGAGCTCTACCCGTGTGAAGGCTCGGATGAAGACTGAGACCTTCTGCAGGGCTCCGGGATCATCTTTGGGAAGCTCTTCTCTCTGTAGTCCTGGTGACCTGAGCTGCCTGGTTCTCTTTTGTTCTCATCCTCTTCTCATCTCATGGGCTCTGGTCACTTCTGTCTGCAGAAAAACCTCAAGGAAATGAGCTAGAACAATTCTGAGCTTAGCTGTTCTCTATCTCTTAAAGTCAGTGTCCCTTACTGAATTATGTCTAGTATCTGGAAAGCTACTTTTCCATTTAGTTTGTCTGCTTGCCTTATGGTGGAGCAATGAATCCTGTTCTGTTTGCCTAGAAGTAGAGGGCTTTCCATTGTTTTTATTTTGATTTATTTTTAATTTTTAAAAAATTCTTTTTTGTTTAATGAGATAGGATCTTGCTATATATTCTGCTATTTCAGTTCTTCTCAATTTATTGAGGTTATGCTTGGCAGTGTACTTACTGTATATTCCATATACAGTTAAAAGAACGTAGGTTCTGTTGCTATTTAATGAAGTATTTGTGCTTAGCTTTCAGTTTTTCAGAAAATTGATGATGATGCACTTTGGTGTGGTTGCCTTGTGTCTACCGCTGTTAGAGTTTATTGGTTTCGTTGGACCTGTGAGTCTATAGTGTTCATTGAGTTTGAAAAATTTGTCATCATTTAAAATTTCTTTTTCTTTCTTTTTTTCTGGGACTTCAATTATACACACTTTAAAGTGTTTGCTGTTTCCCACCACATCAGTGAGACTTGGTTTATATCTTAAATTTATAAAACATGTTTGTGATCCAGTTTGAATAATTGCTATTGTCTTGCTTCTCATTACTTGGATCTATTCTTTTTCAGCATGTACTATGCAGTATAGCTGTCGTGAGGGTGTTTTCTCTGTTCTTGATGCTCTGGAATTTGGGACCTTGGTCTTGGAGACACTTCAAATCCCAGTGCTGTCTAATTCCTGGAGAAGGAAAAGGATCCCCACATCTTTGAGCACATTTTTGAAATACAGTGGTCCCTCATTTCACAAATTTAAGTGGTTTCCCTATTTTGGGGAAGACAGCTGCCTTTGTGTTGATGTATCAGTGTGGATGGAGTTCGTGAATGGAAGCCCAGTTTTGCTGCATGCTTCTGTTTCTGAACTAAACTGTTTGCAGATAGATGCATTCATGCATAAGGTATTACTGTAGGTACTATTACGTCTAATGTGCCCTGGAAGCCCCATGTGCTCTTAGGAGGGGCTTATTGAGGGAGAATGCATGATGGAGTAATATACTCCTTGCTGAATTAACCCATTGATGAGTTTATAGCTAAAAGTGATATTAGGAGGGAGGGCCTGGTTGGAAGTAGGTCACTGTGGATGTGGTCTTGAAGGGTTAGTCTTCTTCTCCTGTTTCTACTCTCTTTTTTTCTGCTTCCTTGGCTTCCATGAGGTGAGTGGCTTTTCCTCCACTGTGACCCTCTATCATGACATCCTGCCTGGAGCCAGCCAACTGTGGGCTGAAACAGGAGCCAGAATGAGCCTTTCTTCCCTTCAATTGTGGATATCAGGTATTTGGTTTCAGACATGAGGAAAGTGACCAAGACACACACCAACCCCTCAGAGTCCTCAGCTGAGTTATCTCCTTTATCAAACTTTTGCTCAGTGAACCAATATTCTCCTTGCTGTCTGTCAGCCAAGACCAGACACCAGGCAGCTAGAGCCCACCCCCAACAGCTCAGGGCTGCCTGGGGCAGCTGAACTGATTCCAAAGATCCAGTTGGATCCAAAGCTCCCTGCACCACTCATGCATTTTCATGACATCCTTCCAAAGTTTTGGCTCCTGCTCTTTCTTGTCCTTCTACCTCTTCATCCTCCCCTGTCCTTCCCATGTGGGCCCTGGGGAACACTGGTCTATTACCTGCAGGGAACTGTGAATGTTAATTCCCTTCACAACAACCGTTCCCCTGAGTTTTGTCCTGCTGTACCTCATTAAACTAAGTCCCAGATACAGTTTTTAGAGAGTGTGTGTCTGTGTGTGTGTGCACATTGAGGGTTGAAACAGGGTTCTTTCTCATGATAAGAAACAATACTCTTTAAAATTTTATTTTGAGACAAAGTTTCAGTAGGCTTCCAAGGCTAGCTTGGAATTTGTGATTCTTCTGCTTCAGGCTTCCAATGAACCAAGATTTCAAGTGTGACACCATGACTGGCCCATGAGCCCACCTAGTGAATTGTTGGTTCTAGAGTTTCTAGACTTGTTCTTTTCTCTCCTCATTATATCCCACATTTCTTTAACTTGTACTCATGTAAGAGCAGTCACTCATGTAAGTACAAGTAACTTGTACTTATGTAAGAGCAGTTCTTTAAGTTGTACTCATGTAAAGAGGAGTTTGAAGAAATTTGATGGCTAATTCCATTTCCTTGGTCATTAATAGGTTTCTTTTTTCTCTTGATATATTTTATTTCAACTTCTAGGTCATATATTTGTGCTCCTTCATTCACCTAATAAACTGAATTGGCTCCTAGAATTGTGGATTCTGTGTTACTACTGCATAGATGCTTTTGGCTTTTGTCAGGCAGTTAGTTTATTTGGGCACCATGACAATCACTGAATGACTTCCATTTAAGCTTTGTGGGCAAGAGTGATGACCTCTTTTCCCAGCTGTTCCAGGTTATGGTGTTGGAATCTTTGCTGGAAACTCAGTTTTCCATAGTTCCTCTCCACCCTGTTAGCAGGAGATAGGATCCTGCAGTTCATGTCTGCAGTTCCTAGCTGAGGGTTAGCTGCTGTCCCCTCTGCACATCTCTGATTCTGGTCATTGTCTTACCCACCTCTTACAGTCTCAGCCTGTGAAAGTATGGCTTTGTTCTCAAACAAGTCTCAAGAGAACTTGTGCAGCCCTCTGAAATTTCTTCTTTGCACACTTTGTTCTTCCTAGTGTCTTGCTTAGAGTTTTCCACAACACAATATGGTTAATACCTACTTTGAAAATCTCTACTCGGGCTGGGGATTTAAATCAATGACATAAGCACCTGCCTTGCAAGCACGTAGTCATGAGTTTGATCCCCAGTACAAAAAAAAAAAAAGGAAAATCTCTACTAACATAGAGTGGAAAATCAGAGGAAATGGATAGATTTTTGGAAACATATGAAGAAAGAAAGCTCAACCAAGAAGATAATAGCAATTTTGAATAATTCAATATCAGCTATTGAAATTGAATATGTAATTAAAAACATACCAACAAAGAAAAGCCCAGATCCTGATGGATTCATGGCTGAATTCTATAAGAAATATAGAGACGATTTGGTGCCATTGAAATTGAAACGGGGTCAATCCTCCCTAAATCATTCCTGGAGGCAAGCATTACTCTCATACCAAAATCAGAGAAAGACCCTACCAAAAAGGAGATCTATAGGCCAATCTCACTAATGAAAAGATCCTCAATAAAATACTGGCAAATAGAATACAGCAAGCCATCAAGAAGATTATACATCATGACCAAGAGGGATTGATTCCAAGAATGCAGGGATGGCTTAACATACGCAAATCAATAAATGTAATACACCACATCAACAGAGCCAAAAACAAAAACTGCATGGTCATCTCAATAGATGCAGAAAACACTTTCGACCAACACATGTTCATGATAAAAACCCTTCAGAAACTCGGAATAAGTGGTGTTTATCTCAATCTTATAAAAGCCATCTATGACAATTCAACAGCCAATATTATACTAAATGGACAAAAACTGAAAGCTTTCCCTTTAAAATCAGGAACAAGACATGGATGTCCACTATCACCACTCCTATTCAATATAGTTCTGGAAACACTAGCCAGAGCAATCAGACAGAGGGAGAAATAAAAGGAATATAGATAGGAAAGGAAGAAGTTAAATTATCACTATTTGCAGATTACATGATATTCTATATAGAAGACCCAAAAAACTCCATTAAAAGACTACTAGAGGTAAGAAACCAATTCAGCAGTGTAGCTGGACAGAAAGTAAATGCTCAAAAATTAATAGCATTCCTGTACACAAACAAAAAACTCACTGAGAGAGAAATTATGAAAATATTGCCTTTTGCAATAGCTTCTAAAATAATGAAATACTTAGGAATGAACCTAAGAAAGTAAAAGACCTATATGCTGAAAATCATGGTACACTAAAAAAGGAGATTGAAGAGAATATTAGAAAATGGAAGGATATTCCTTGCTCTTTGCTAGGGAGAACCAACATTGTGAAAATGTTCATACTCCCAAAACTGTTATACAGATTTAATGCAATCCCAATGAAAATACCATTGGCATACCTCACAGATCAGGAGAAAACACTGCTGAAATTCATTTGGAAAGAGAAGAAACCTAGAATGGCAAAGGCAATTCTGGACAACAAAGGCAAGGCAGGTGGCATCTCAATTCCTGACTTGAAACTACTAGAAAGCCTCAGTAATAAAACCAGCATGGTACTGGCAAAGAAACAGACCTGAGGATCAATGGAACAGATTAGAACTACAACAGATTAGAACAACTACAAAGATACTCAGCCATGTGGTATTTGATAAAGCTGCTAAGTATGTTTACTGGAAGAAGGACAGCCTCTTAATAAATGGTGTTGGAAAAATTGGCTCTCCACATGCAGAAGACTGAAACCAGATCCATGCCTATCATCATGCAGAAAACTAAGTCTAAATGGATCAAAGATCTCAATATTAAAACAGAAACACTAAATCTACTGGAAGACAAGTTAGGAAGAAGTCTTGGAGACATAGGTGTAGCAGAGAATTCATGAACAAAACACAAACTGTATGGGAAACACTCCAAAGAATCAACAACTGGGATCTCATATTATTGAAAAGTTTCTGCACTTCAAAAGAAATCACCAACAGAGTGAAAAGAAAAGCCATTGAATGGGAAGGAATTTTAGCCAACAGTCCCTCAGACAAAGGACTTATATCCAGAACATATAAAGAATTGAAAAACATCAAGCTCCCCAAATTCAAAGACCCTCTAAAAATGGGCATCTGAGATGAACATACAGTTCTCAGATGAAGAAACACAAATGGCAAATAAACACAAGAAGAAATGTTGATCATCAGTGGTCATTTGAGAAATGCAAATTAAAACAACATTGAGATTTCATCTTACTCGAGAAAGACTGGCTGCCATCAAAAAATCAACTGACAACAAATGCTGATGAGGCTGAGGGTGAAAAGGAACAATTCTCCACTGTTGGTGGGAGTGCAGACTGGTGCAACCCCTGTGGAAATCAGTATGGAGATTCCTCAAAAAACTAGGATTGGAAGTTCCATTCAACCCAGGTATTCCCCTCCTGGGTATTTTCCCAGAAAAACTGAAAAGGTCCTATCATAGTGATACATGTGCCCCCATGTTCATAGCAGCACAATTTGTAATAGCTAAATCTTGGAAGCAACCAAGATGCCCACCAACCACAGAGTCGATGGAATAGGTGTATTTTTATGCAATGGAATATTACTCAGCTATAAAAAGGATGATCTTGAGGCCTTCATAGGCAAATGGAGACAATGTAGGCTATCTTCATTAGTGAAATAAGTAAGAACCATATTTATAAATATTACATTGTGTGTCTAGTGTAAAAATTAATAAGAAATGTTGGAGTAATAAAACAAAAAATGTGGAATTGTTATTGTAAAAAAGTGAGGAAAAGAAAGTGCTCTAAAGGATATAGCTGCATGTATGTTTCAGGGTGTGGGATTGATAACCATATTATTAAGTTTTTGTTGGATAGTTGAACAAAACTCTTTGCAGTCTCACTGTATGAATGCCCATTTTGTATGCTTTACTTTTGTAACTTGAACAAGTACTTTTAAGAGGACAATATGTATGAAGAAAAAACACAGAACAAGAGGACAATATGTAATTATCAACTAGTGATTTCTTACTGTTTATTTTTTTGAAATAATGTATTATTTCTACCCTTTCTCTGTTTTGATTTTTTCCTTTAAATAAAATAAAAAAAGTCAAAGGATGGAAAACAATATTCCTTATACCTTAATACCTTACTGCCACAAAGAGGTAGGTAAACATGATAAAAGATCTGCAGAGATATAACAGGACTGATCCAAACTTGTGAATGAATGGACTTAGTAGACATTTATAGAAAATGCCAGTTGAAAACATCAAAATACACATTCTTCTCAGCTGCATATGGGATGTTCTCTAAAGTAGATGATACACTAGGCCATAGCATATGCTTGAGTGAGTGCCAAGGAATTGAAATGATCCCACTCATATTATCTGACCATAGTCAAATGAAATAGAAAGGTAAAGACAAAAAGAAACTTAAAAAACTATATAAACATATGAAACTTAACACCTTCCTGAACAACTAAGGGCCACGGGTGACATTAAAGAAGAAATTGAATACTGTCCACAATGAAATCAAAATGCAAATACAACTTACCAGACCCTTTAGGATGCAATGAAAGCAGTCCTAAGAGGGAAATTTGTTGCAGTGTATTCTTACGTCAGGAAAATAGAACAAGTACAAATAAACAACCTAATGGTGCACCCCAAACTGCTAGAAAAAGAAGGAGAAGTCAAGCCCAAAGGCCATAGAAGAGAGAAAATAATAATAGCAGAACAGAAATTTGTTCAATTGAGACTAAGAAAATGATACAGAGAATTCATGAACTGGAGAACTTGTTATTTGAAATAATAAATAAAATTGATAAAACCCAGCCAACCTTATCATAAAAAGGAAAAGAAAGACTCAAATTCATGCAAAAAGCCATGAAAAGGGTGAAATCACTAGAGAGTCCATGGAAATTTAGAAGATCATCAATACCCACTTTGAAATTCTTTACTCACAAAGGATGGAAAACAGAAGAAATGGACAGATTCTTAGCAAAATATCAGTTACCAAAGCCAAAGGCAATCTTGGGCAACAAGGGCAAGAGAGGAGGCATCACGATGCCTAACATGGTATTATATGAGAAAGCTAATGTAATCAAATCATTATTGAGCTGGCAAAAACAAAGCAAAACAAAACCAAAACCAAAAACAGACTGGAAGATCAGTGGAACAGATTAGAAGATGCAGACACAACTACAGACAAATTCAGCCACCTTATCTTTGCTAAAGGGACCAAACATATTTACTGATACAAAGCCTCTTTAATAAGTAGTGTTGGAAAAATGGGCTTTCTACATGTTAAAGACTAAAACTAGACCTAAGGGGCTAGGGATTAAGCTGAGCAGCATAAGCGCCTGCCTTGCAAGCACACAGTTGTGAGTTTGGTGCCTGCTACACGCCCCCCCCCACCCAAAAAAAAGATTTAGGTTAAAACTAGACCTAAGTCTTTCACCACATACTAAACTAAAGTTGAAATGGATCAGGGCTTTAAATATTAAGACAGAAACACTAAATACATTGGAAGTGAAAGTAGGCAAAAGTCTCAAAGATACAGAGGTAGGAGAGAGGTCATGAACAAAAAGCAAACTGCACAGGAAGTAGTTCAAAGAATCAACAACTGGGATCTCATGTTTTAAAAAATTTTCACATACCAAAAGAAGTCACCAACAGAGCAAAAAGCAAACCCCAGATTGGTAAAAATTTTTAGCCCACTGTCCCTCAGACAAAAGCCTTCTATGTAGACCCCAAAATTCAAAGAACCAATCTAAAAATGGGCATCTGAGATGAATACGCACTTCTCAGATGAAAGAAATAGTAATGGCAAATTAATATATGAGAAAATGTTCAATATCATTGATCGTTTTTAGAGATGCAAATTAAAGCAACCGTGAGATTCCATCTCACTCCAGAAAGAATGGCTGCCATAAAAAACCAACCAAAAACAAATGCTGATGGAGCTGTGGGGATAAAAGGAACTCTCGTCCACTATTAGTGGAGTAGAGACTAGTACAATCAGTGTGGAAATCAATATGGAGATTCGTTTAAAAAACTAGGACTCGAGGTTCCATTGACCCAGTTATCCCCCTTCTGAGTAGTTTCCCGGAAGCATTAAAAACATCATACCGCAGTGATAGATGTGCAGTCATGATTATAGCAGCACAGTTTGTAATAGCTCAATCTTGGAAACAACCCAAATAATGGTAGGTATTTAATGCTTC
Organism: Hydrochoerus hydrochaeris; assembly: GCA_004027455.1. NCBI lineage: Eukaryota > Metazoa > Chordata > Mammalia > Rodentia > Hydrochaeridae > Hydrochoerus > Hydrochoerus hydrochaeris. The sequence continues at coordinate 89,659 of PVLA01002396.1, read as the reverse complement.
CAGGAAAATACTCAGAAGAGGAATAGCTGGGTCAAATGGGCCCTCTAATCCTAGTTTTTTTGATGAAACTCCACACTGATTTCCAGTGGTGGCACCAATCTATACTCCCACCAACAGTGGAGAAGAGTTCCTTTCCCTCACATATTGGGAATGTGGCCTAGATCCCCAGTCTCCCAAACGAGTATACGGCAAGGTTTAAATAAATGAGACAAGTGGTAGGATTTTAGGGTTCCAGGAAGATCAAAGACCTCTGCAGAGTTCGGGTACTCTGGTGGCTAAGACAGAGGATGCCTCTGGGCAGCCTGTATTTATAATTTTTTTCAAGCAACACAGGAAAAGGAACAGACCTTGGGAGTGGTTCAAGGGCTTTGCAAGTAACCAATTACATTAACAAGGAGAAGTATTTTAGGAGAAGATCTCCATGTTGAATTTTACTACAGGGGCAAAATGCCTGGGACCGCAGCCTTTATTTAGTTAATTGGAGCTGGAGCCAGATGTCCTCAGCCAGTATCTTATCTTGCCTTGGCCATGGAGCAGCCCTGCATGTGTGTTCAATTTCCAATTTCATTGGCTCCCAACACCCACAGCTCCACCAGTATTAGTTATTGTTTGATTTTCTTGATGATAATGATTCTTTCTGGAGTGAGATGGAATCTCAGTTTTGTTTTAATTTGGATTTCTTGAATGATCAATGATGTTGAACATTTTTTCTTGTATTTATTTGCCATTTGCAATATGCAATATATTAATCATTGTTAATTTCCTATTATCTTGATACAAAATTCTGTATCATTGTTTTTTCTCTTTAAAATAAAAACAGAAGCAATTAAAGATATCATTGTACAACCTTTAACAACAGAAATAGAAACTGACAATAATGATGTAGACATAAGAGAAACCATATGAATGCTGAGTCTTGCCTAGCCTTTCTGGCTGGCTATGGTCAGTCAATGGTGTTTACGGTAAAGCTATAGTCCCTCCAGAGGCTCTCAGTTTCTGTGTCCCTCTGTGCACCAAAAGTCACTGCTTTCTCTATGTAGCTTTATAGTCTGTGGATGTTTGAGGTGGCTCCCTGCCCTGAAGGTCCCTTTGTCTATATGCTCCAGGCTGTGGCAACTGTTCAAGCTAAGACATATGTTCAATCACACTGGCAGGTGCAGAGATCAAACAGATGACTAAGATGCATGTTGGGTATAGGCAATGGGGTAGGAATGGGAGCCCTGCTCTGCCCTGGACTTTTATTTTCTTTCTGAGGCCTTTCTGAAAACCACATGTGACTGTCCTGCCTTCTCTCCACAGCGGGTGAGGATGCCATATCTTCCTGGACTGGGCTTAAGCTTCTTAGGGAGTCTATGTGTAGTCCTTTCCCATTTCTGTCTCTTCTGTCCATCTCCTACCCAGTCACTGTGGTAGGATGATTCCAGAAACCCTGAAGTGTAGTTATTCTATGGCTCATGTTCAATCTTAAAAAAGAAGAGTTCAATCTTAAAAAATTAACCCTTTTGCTAAATGGCTTTGGGGACTTCCCTTTCCCAAAACCCTTTGTCAAAGTGGATGTTTCTGCAATGGATTTCTTCTCCAGTGCTAGGATGACTTATAAAAATAGCCGTTTTCTGACTAAAATCCCATGCTGTGTTTGTGCTTTATGATTATGACCTTTTTCTCGGGACTAGTGCTACCAGCCTTGTTTCTCCCTGGGGCTGTCGGTCCCCTCTGGGCTTACCTTGTGTTACTGAAGACAGGTTCCCTTTCTGGAAGGTAGCAGTAGCTTTCCAGACTGCTTCCTTGTTTCTCTGCATTGTTTTCAGTTTTTCCAGTTTGTCTGTAGTTTCTGTTAACTCACTCTTGATACCTGAAGATCTACTTTTTAATGCACTAAATTGTTATTTTCTAGGTGTCTGAACTCCAGGCTCTACAGAGACTATATTTTGCTGTTGATATTTACTAGACCATTTAAAACCCTACCAAAACTCATTTTTCATTAAAAAATTGTTACTTTCTTAGTGGATCTAAAGCCTTGTCATTTTGATTGGCATTTCCTTAATGACGAGGACATTGATGTCATTTTTTTCATGTACTTTCTGGCCATTTGTATATATTTAATTAAATTGATAAATTAATTTTCTAGATTTTATTTTGTTATTGGAGACAGTGTCTTACTATGTGCTTCAAGTTGGTATTTGTCTTAGTTACTTCCTTGTGCTAGAACAAAATGCCCAACACCCACAAGTTAAAGAAGGAGAAGTTTATTTGATCTCATAGTTTATAGAGCTTTCAGTCCACTATCTGCTGGTTCCACCAAGGATGGCATGACAGAGGGATATGGCAGAGGAGAAACAGTCCATGGCCAAACACGCAGAAAACAGCAAGCAGCCAGCAGCCACAGCAGACTTTCCTTCTTTTCCCCTTACTTTCCTTCCAGACTGTAAGACCATAGATTGGTGCCAGCTACACCCAGGGTGGGGCTTCTCTTCATCCATATCCAGAACTATGATAAACCAATCAGTGGACAAATCTAGATCCACACACCCTTGGCCCCAGCATGACAGACACTAGCACCAGCCACCTCTGAAAAGTCCCACCTATGAGCACATGAAGCTTTGAGGGGCCATCTGGATATAATCCATAACAGTGTTGAACTCCCTGTGTAGCCAAGATGGCCTCAAATTCACAGCGATTCTCCTTCTTCAGCCTCCAAAGTTTTGGGTTTATAGGATGTACCACCGTGTCTAGCTGTATATCGTTTAGAGACGAATACCTATTTAAGTCTTCTGCCCACTTTTAAATTGGGTTATATTTTGATGTTGAGTTTGAGAGTCCTTTATACCTTCTGGATACCAGATGCTTATCAGAAGATGGACTGTCCCATGGAGCCTCAGAAAGAGTCAGCCTGTCTGCTGCATCTTGACTGTAGCACAGGGACACATGTCTTGAATGTCTCATCTGCAGCATTGGGAGGAAATCAATGTGTGTTGGTCTAGGTCACTGGATATGTGGACTTTTGCATCAGGAATCTCATTTGTGCTGCTATCTGTCTGAGCCAGCTATGTAACAGGGGGCTCCTCTTGGGCTCTTTCCTATTCTTCTCTGGCTCCCTGTGGCCCCCCTCCCCCCCTTGATGCTGTGGGATGCATCCTTTCAAAGCATGATCTCTCCCAATGGTCTTGGGCTTAGCTGGACCAGAGAAACTTTTACCTCTTTTTCCTGGGGAACACAGGTTTTTGGGACTGGTGCATTCTGGGATCTTCTCCTCCCCCTTCCCTGAGGTCTTCAAGAACAGATCAGGCCCTCACAGTGCCCTCCGCACTCCAGACCTCCCACCCAAAGCCACTCAGATTTAGAGAAATGGGATCTTGGCTGATCCCATTTGTCTGGAGGCTTGCTTTTAATCTTGGTTGGTCTTGAGCTGGGTAGGAGGCCCGTGCAGCTCACAGACTTGGTTCTCAGCACCATTTAAAAATCTTCATTTCTTCTGTTTCTGTATTTTACCATGTGATTTCTGCTATGTCAGCATCTAAATTTAAATGCAGTCTGGACAAACCTCATCCTTTGTCACATATGTGTTTGTTTTTTATAACACACATGCACATATTACTCCAAGAGCATTTATTTCTATTATTGCTGGCGACAAGAACAAAACCCCTTATGTTCACCGATCTCTCAGCATCCTGCTATTCATGAACACATTTGATTCTGGAAGCTGAGATTCCCAGAAACTCTGTTACCCCCATTTATAGAGAAAGCGGGGTTCTCAGAGCAGAGTGACCTGGTCAGGCACCCGGGCTGGGCAGGGACCCAGGGAGCGTCCAAGCTCACCCAGGACATGGATGTTTCATTGCTTCTTGGTCCTCATCAGCATGAGAGTAGTTAAGTGTATAGAAATTATGTAGTTAAACCATGGTTTGTCAATCATAAGAGAACCATCAGAAACAGGAAAAACATCTGGTCAACATCTGTGTGTAGGGACGCAAGTTACATACAACCCAGGAAACCTGAGTTTGCAACTGTCTGAAGGAGCCTTGTTGAATAACTGCAGTGAGTCTACAGTGCTGGCGTGTAATGTTAGGTAAGAAAAAAGAGCTCAGAAAGTGTCTGCAGTGTGATCCCTAAAAGTTGATATGGGAATAATAAATCTAAGAAATAGAAAAGACGAGACAAGTCAAATCTTCACAGCTATCTATGCTTTGAGAAGCTCTTCTTTCACTTTCTTACCCTCACTCTCTTGACCTATAATGCTGTTAGAGTGGGAAAATACAGTTGATTGTATCAAACAGAAGGCAACTCTGGATTTTCCCAGGCCAGAGGGAGCCCCTGCAGTGGCTGCTAACTGACAAGGCCTTGCTCCTGCTTGCTCTGGTCGAGGACATTTTGTGCCACTTTTATTTTTATTTTTTTTTTGAGACAAGGTCTCAGTATGTAGTTTAAGCTGGGCACTATGTAGCCCAGGTTGGCCTTGAACGTACAGCAGTCCTCGCACCTCAGCCTCCTGCGTGCTGGAATTACAGGCATGTACCATCTCGCCTATTGTGTACCGCTTTTAATGAACTTCCAATTGGGCACCCTACAGGCTTGTGGGTGGTGTCATTCACTGAATCAGCATGAAATGCAAGGCTCAAGTGTGGTTGCCCAGGGCCACATACTTCCTTGAGTGGTTGCCTAGCAACTGGTTCCAGAGCCCCAAAGCACTGGCAAGGGAAATGGGCTGAGGGAGGGTGGCTGTACACACCCACAACCTCCAAGATCCCGGCTCCAGATGAATCCTTGTCACTGAGACTCAGACCCCATGTGCCTAATTGTACATGTCCTTGCTGTGGCTGTGAGCCCAGAACTGGCTCCAGGTACCTGCCAAGCTCCACAGCAGGCTGCAGGTGCTCCAGGGCTGATGCTTGAGGAACTTAGAGAGTCAGGTCTCATCCAAAGCCGTATGGCCCATGGAAGCTCCTCACCTGGGCCACAGCTTCCTCCTGTCCAAGCTGAGTGGGGATCCCCACCTCAGGGGAGAGGCCCTGGATAGGGGACCAGGCAGGAGACAGAAACTATCCCAGCTCCTGCCAGTGTAGCTTCATCTGGAAGGACATGGTAGGGTCAGGCAGCCCACAATTTACCTCTGAGCCTGTTGGGGAGAACGGGGCAGTGATGGTGGGGTGTCACAGCTCTGTTTACAAAGGAGGAAACTGAGGCACAGAACACTGAGAGTAGAACTCAGAATCCTGACCACTCCTTACAGTGCATGGCTTTGGTGTGTGGGTACCTGATTCAGGGTACTGCCCCAGGAGATGGGAGGGTATGGTTGAGATGTCAGGTGTAGCCCTAGGGCAGGTCTACCCCTGAGGCTTTTCCCTGACCCCCAGGGCCAGCCTTTCACCAGCTGCATAATTGGCAATAAGGTCCTTATAGGCCTGTGCCCTGGGGAGGCCAGGATGGAGGAAAAAGTAACCCAAGCACCCCAGTGCTGCCTGCTGGTCACAGAGCTTCCTGTGCTGCTCCTGAGGGCAGGAGGGCTAGCTGCAGGGTGGGGAGACTCCCATTTTGTACCTTATCAAGCACTTTCACTACCTGGGCTGGGAGCTGAGTGTCAGCTGCCTCAAGTCTGGGTTTGTGGCCAGCACACTGGCTGACAGCTGGCAGGGCTTAGTGTAGATGTCTTCCCAGGCCTCTGCCTGGGAAGAGTGGGGGGCTAGCAGGAGCTATGGGGGCTAGAGTATGACATGAGTGTGGAGCCCAAGGAGTAGAACAATAGCAGGGCATCCCAGTTTCTTCCCTGTGGCTCCCTCCATTCTGGGGTGAGGCTGGACAGGGCCAAGTCTGGCTGTTCTTAATGATCATAGCCAGGACCACTTGATCAGAGCAGTCCTGTAGACCTGGTGTCCAGGCAGTCACCCCAAGAACTGTGTTCAAACCCCATGTAGGTGAAAGGACAGTCAGGCACCTTCTTGGGCAGCTGTAGGTATGTCAAGGTAGCAGGACTGTTTTGGCCACATGCTGAGGGTGTAGTGTGGCCTGTGATCCTGACGACACTCCTCACCTCATCTTCAGGAGACTGGCAACACGAAGCAAGCAGCTCTGCCTACAAGAGACCCTCCTTGGCATGTCAGAGGGTCAGCCAGGCAGGCAGTTGAGCTGTTCCCTGTGCCCCGGCCTAGGGTGTGTCTGTGCATGGAGTGACTATATATTGCCCCCACTGACCCTCCTGGTCTCTAGGCTGCCAAAGGGACGTGTACCCTGGAGCTGAGTGAGTGGTTCTGCATCCTAACCCTCAATGAGGTTCTGAGCTTGGCCCTGACCCAAGCTTGACAAGGGAAGTTTCACTCCTGCAGCTCTTCCCCTATTCCTCAGGAGCCAGTCCACCAGGGGTGTCTTCCTGGTCACATCTCCTCCAAGCCCACCTGTGTCCTCTATATACACCGGGTCTATGGACCCTACCTGGGCTCAGGCCATGCTCCCTGGCTTCAAGCTATCTTCTCTTGAGCCTGCAAGATGTGATCCCAGGAAGACGAGAGAATGCTGGGTTCCTCACTCACAATGCAGGTGCCCCTTCCTGGCATCCACAGTATAGGGTAGGAAGGAGCTGCTGAGCTGGGCTGGCCTTCACTCACATGGGCAGGATAGACCCAGGGTGGTGCACTGGAGGACTTTGCAGCCCCAGGCCCAGTAAGTATGGCTGATTTCTTTACTTCCATTTCAATCTGCACAGTGTAACTGTTATTGGCAAGAACATTTTTCTAAACAAAGACTTTTTTGGGTCAGTATTGAGGGAGGAAACTCTGATCCTGGGTCAGGACCCATGGCTTTCACGGGGCAGAGCTACTCCTACCTGGAAAACAATGAATGTGCCTATGGGATCTAGGGATGTTGTGGTGACCTAGTACAGGTATAGCCTTGCAGGGGTCTGTGCCAAGGTGCCAGGGTGAAGGCCTTGGCTCTCTAGAAATGGTGGCATGAGGATAGGCTGAGAAAGTTGCTCCTTTCAGGATACTGCCCTGGTGGTCCCACCTTAGGGCCTGCGGTAGGTGTACTGGCCTTAGCTCACCTTACCCCTCCTATGGCAGCACACAGCAGTGGGGTTGACTTTCAGCTACAGCAGGGGTCTGCATCAGGCTTGAGTTGGTACATCCCAAGTTGGTTGTAGATTGGCACTGGTTAGGGACAGCTGAATAGGACTGCATTGTAGGTCTGGGGAAGGGACTGCAGCTGAAGGATCCTCAGTCTCAAGTCTTTTGGATAGGCGATGTGGCTGGTACTACAGCCATAAAGATGGTAGGTGCTTCAAGGGGCTAGACCAGGTGTGCAAATGTGTGTGTGTGTGTGTAAACATGAGCAGGGAAATGTAGGGTGTCTTTGGGGCTGGTTACCCTTCCAGCCATTACTTCCACCAACTTCAGGGCATCAGGTGGGCTGGTCCTTAAGCTCTATACTGATCCTGATCTAAGAAGGTGTTGAGGGAGGTATGGACACCTGGGGACTTTTGGAACTGCAAGACCTATTCACCCTCCTTATTCATCTTGAGCCTTCACGGGCCCTTCAGGTACCCCTCCTTGTCCACCAGCATCTGGCCAGCAGGGGGAGCTACTAACAAAGCCTTGAAGAGTCATTTTGGAGAAGCCTGTCTCCATCTTTTCTCAGCAGGGTGAGGACCCAGGCAAAGAGCATGAGACCCCTAGCCGGCGTCTCCACCCCTGCAGGTTGCTGTCTTGAATGGGATCACTAGGTCTGTTAGGACCCCGTCTGGCTTTTGTGGATGAATATGCTAAAAGTCAGGGCAGACTTAATTTCATTTGTGAAAAATCTGAGTTTCTTCCCTTTTCCAGGCTGCTCTAGAACTAAGTATCCCCCATTCCCTGTGGTAAAGATTCTAGAATAAGGCAGGACATGTTCATATCCCAGGTGACAAGGGCTTTAAAATAAGGACATCTTCTCTCTCCAGGGCAACTGCTAGCTGGCTTTCCCTCTGGCTCCGACCTGTTTCCAGCCAGCACACATATATGGCTTAAGGTACACGCCACTCATTCCCATAGGATGCCAGGCCGGCAAGAGGTCCTGTGATTGTAGGATGAAGTGAGTAGATCCCCAAGAGAGTGGAGGAGGATTGGTACTAGATTCCTGAGCCCCTTCCTGTCCCATGGGGCTCTGTGTCCCAACAGTGCTTCATGGCCTGGAACCATAGCCTGAACGTGTCCTTGCAGGGTCCTTTCATTCTGCTGGGCTTCCCAGGCCCACGGAGTCTGCGTGTTGGGCTCTTTTTGCTCTTCCTAGTCATGTATGCGCTTTCGGTAGCAGGGAACCTGGCCATCATCTCCCTTGTCGGGGCCCACCGGCACCTTCGAACACCCATGTACTTCTTCCTCTGCAATCTCTCCTTCCTGGAGATCTGGTTCACCACAGCCTGTGTGCCTAAGACCCTGGCCATTTTTGCTTCCCAGAATGGAGCCATCTCTTGGGCTGGCTGTGCCACGCAGATGTACTTTGTCTTCTCCCTGGGCTGCACTGAGTATTTCCTGCTGGCTGCCATGGCCTATGACCGCTACCTAGCCATCTGTCTGCCACTGCGCTATGGTGGCATCATGACACCTGCGCTGGCAGTGTGGCTTGCCCTGGGCTCCTGGCTGTGTGGCTTTTCTGTCATCACTGTTCCTGCTACCCTCATCACGCACCTCTCCTTCTGTGGCTCTCGAGTCATCAATCACTTCTTCTGTGACATCGCGCCCTGGATTGTGCTGTCCTGCACTGACACCCGGGCGGTGGAGCTGACATCCTTTGGCATTGCCTTCTGTGTCATCCTGGGCTCTTGTGGCATTACGCTTGTCTCCTATGCTTATATCATTGTCACCATTGTCAGGATCCCCTCCACTCAGGGCCGGCGCCGTGCCTTCTCCACCTGTTCATCCCACCTCACGGTGGTGCTCGTCTGGTATGGGTCCACCATCTTCCTGCATGTGAGGACCTCGGTGGGGAGCTCCCTAGACCTGACCAAGGCCGTCACGGTGCTCAACACCATCGCCACGCCAGTGCTGAATCCCTTCATTTACACTCTGAGGAACAAGGATGTGAAGGAGGCTCTGTGTAGGACGGTGAAAGGGAGGTGACAGGATGGCCAGTGCGCTCCTGCCTTGCCCCTCAGGCTGTCTGCTGTGCAGGGCTATCGACTGGCACCATTCCTTCCGCACCGCTGGGGAGAATCTGGAGGAGTCTTTAAGAAAATAATATAGGTTAGTGTACCCAGGGTTTTAGAGTAAGCCTGTAGGAGTGGGCTCAAGAAATGCTATTGTTAGTATTCTTTTCATAACTTGGAAAATAAAACACTGTACAAACTGTTTCCCATCTCTGTCATTTTACCTCAAACAACTAACAGGGACCATGCCCTCCTTTTACTGTCCAACCTGATTTCTTCTCCACCAGGAACCCCTGGGGGAACTGGGCTCTCACTAGCTGGTCTGGATAAAAAATGAAAAGCTGTATCCTGGACAGGTGACCCCAGTGACACTGAGCAAGTTTACCCCATTGAGTCACTTAGGAACTCTGGCTTCAGGTCTGTCAGGGCCATAGGTGTGACCATGATACTTGCCCAGGTTAGAGGATGAACTGGTTTAGCTGTGTTGCCTGCAACTGGCTGTGTACAGGGACTGGACCAAGCCCCTGTTTCACTCTGTTGCTCAGGTTGGGGCTGGTGGAGTGCTAGAGGTGCTGGGGACACTGTGTGTCACCACTGCGGAAGCCTGTGTGTGAGAAGTTGCCTTGGTTTTCACTCTGGGCTTGCTTCTAGAGCTCATCCCAGAGCCCCCTCAGTTAACACTGCTGGCTCCCACCTCTTGCCCCACAGGTTACCCTTCTCATTCCAGTCTGATGGCTGTGTGTTCCACCCTATGGTTTTCATTCACTCGATCCTCAGAGTGGGAGCCAAGGTAGGGGTTTCTAATGGCTGCTTCTCACAGTGACATCATGCCTGGACTAGGGCAGGATCACAGGGGCCTGCAGAAGTCTGTCCAGAACCTGGAGGTGACACCACCAACACTGAATCGGAGGCCCCCTTTACCCAGCGCCTCCAGTCAGATGACTCACTGGTCCCTTCAGCTTGCACACTCAGTGATGTGTAAGTAGTGACATTTGTGTAGCCATCATGCTTTTGTGAAGTTACATAGCAAATGACAAATTAAAGAGCATCCCCTTTCACTGGTTCATGTGTTTGCTAACTTGATGGCAAAGGTTAGTAACAGCTCACATTAACATGGATCGTTGAACTCCCAGTAACACCTGGAGGAGATGGATGGTGGCAGAGGACAGAAGAACAGGCAGTTCAGTATCTGTGATCTGTTGTACAGCAGCCTCACACTCAGACAGGGCCACCAGCATCCATCATTGTTGCAGATCAGATGGACACTCCTCAAGGACACTCAGTCCCCTCTCCTCTCATTCTGATGGAGGTGGCCCTGCTCTCATGAATTTCTCTCTATATTCCTTTCCTCAGAGACTAAGGCCTGAGGTGACCCTGGGTGACCAAGGATGGGAGAGGGGAGCAGGGAGTACCTGGCCCTCCTCAGGGACCCATCCCTTGTCTGTCCCTACATTGCTCTACTGCTTTACTGCTGCAGCCCATGTTAGAAGAGTTGTTTGAGACTCTTCTAAGACTTCTCCACTCTGGAGGTGGACTGTGGTCCTTCCCAGTTCTGCTTGTGATGGATCAGGGCCCCGAGTGGTGAGCAGGTGCTGTGTATGGACTCAGGGCTGTGTAAAGATCCTCATCTCCTTAGGTTCTGCCTGCTACAGGACATCTATTGTTCCTCATCCCTGCTGTACGTCATGAATTTTCTTGGGCAGTGATTCAGCTGGAGGAAGTACTGGGCAGCACTGCTGGGTTCTGGACACACCTCAAACGAGGCTTGAGATGAGCAGGTTTTGGAGAAAAGGAGCCCTCTGGGCCCTTAGGCCAGTGCGGCCAGGTCTTGCCTTCTTGGGGAAAGTGGTCTTGCCTGTCTTGCATGTCTCCCAGGAATTTTGCCATGCCTTGGCATTGTGAGAGGAAATTTGTCTCTTGGGATTGGAAACAGGACAGATTTTAAGGAAATGCCATCTTTTTACCATCTTCTAGGACTGATTTTTTCCCCATGGGATGAGGAAATCTGCCCAGGAAGTGCAGGATATCAAGAGATGTGCTGGTCCAGGTGAACAGGTGGGGAACAGCATTGCCGTGACAGTGGGGAGGAACCTGTGGAGGCTGCCATGTTTTAGCCTGTTGGCAAGATGGATGAATCACATTAACTGATCTTCAGATGCTCAGCCTTGTACATCTGGAATAAATTCCACTTAATTACCTGAGAGATTTGATTTGCTAATAAATATCCTTAAAACTTATTTTGACTAATGATTATATATATTTATGGTGTGCAGCATGATACTTCCAGTTCATCTTACATTGTGGAATGTGCAAGATTTTCTCATAGATTGTTGAGGAGTTTTGTATCTATGTCCATAGAGGTACAGACCTGTAGTTTCCTCTCTTACATTGCCTTTGTCTGGTTTTGCTGTTTGTGTGATGCTGGCCTCACAGTATAAATTTAGAAAAGTCCCTCCACACTTGTCCTCTGGAATCCGGTGTAGAGAACTGGTATAACTTCACTATTACATTTTTGGCAGAATTCACCAATGAACTCAACTGGGCCTGAGGCTTTCTTTTTTGGAAGGTTAATATTGATTCAATTTCTTTAATAGAAAAAATTAAAATGTAAAGGAGAATAGCACTTATTGTTTTATCTCATTATAAAATGATACATGCCCTGAAGCAGCCACATTAGTTGTTTGTATTTAGATGGTTTCAAATACTTTTTTAGATGTATCTTTATCCCCTTGAATCAGAAACAAAACATGATCCAAACACAGACCATATAGCCTTTACCTTCGGGATACATGTGTCCAGTGGGACATGGACACTGGAGATGTGGTGTGGCTGGGTATGTGGACAGTGGATCTTAGGTGTGTGGGTCGTGAGGGTGCATACTGTGGGGCAGAGCAAGCATTCCCTTACCAGCTGTCTCCTCAGCAAGTGTCCACTCAGTAACTGCCCCCTCAGCGGGTGCCCCCTCAGCAGAGCAGATGCCCCTCAACAACTGACTATTTCGGTGTGCTTCTTGTCCCAGAATTCACTTGGGGAGGAGGTGTAACTCAGCACTGGCCTTTCAGGCTCATGGGCTAGGCAGCAGACAGGCCCATGAGAGACTAGAGGAAGTGCAGGCGCCATGATCCAGGAAAAACAAGCAGTTAACCCTCTCGTCAGTCCTCTAGACCTGGGACTTTAGTGTCTCACATTTTGCAACTGGTACAAGGCACACTGGGACTGATCAGAAGTCTCCACAAAGCCCATAACAAGCACAGTCAAGTAGTCAATTGTTGAGGGGCCACTGCTTAGGGCACATCTTCTGAGGAGGCAGCTGCTAAAGGGACACTTACTGAAAGGGTCTCTACTGAATGGATACCTCCTGAGGAGGACATCTGCTGAAGTGAAGTGTGAGACATTTGATAAGAAGGCACGCTAAGGGGACAGCTTGTGAAGAGACACTTGCTGAGGGGGCAACTGGTGAGGGGACCCTTGCTAAGAGGAAACTTGCTGAAGGATTATATGCTGAGGAGGCATCTGCGAGGAGCTACGGGGCAGCTGCTTAGGAGATACTTGTTGAGGGGATACCAGTGAAGGACCGCTCCTGAGGTCCTCCTCCTGAGGACCTGCTGAGGAGGTATCTGCCAGGCTGTGGGGAGCACACTGGCCCCACTTGAGTTTCGGCTTATGACCAGTTTCATGCATTGCAATTGAAGTCTTCCCATAACTCTGTACTACAATCTTCTCCAAGCAGCAGGTGGCAGCAGTGTCAGCTGTCACCCTGCTCCTTAGGCAGAGCACCTGCACAGTAAGCCCTGGGGTGCCCTACAGGTTGCCTCTTTGTGTTTCACCCACAGGGCTGGCAGTATAGTATGAAGGATTTTTTTTAAAATTCTGAGCTCTGTTTCTGATAAAAAGTTTGTGTTCTTCAGGCCACTGGAGAATAGTGCACAAACCTCTTGGTACCCAATCAAATTAATAATTCACGAAAATTCCAGCCAACTTTTGTGTGAGAACTTTTAATAGTTTGGGGACTCTGTGCTGCTCTCCCTGGGGTACCATTATGAAAGAGGCAGCAGAAGTTGTGGAAGGCTGAACAGCAGCTGGGGGCTCCCTTGCCAGGCTCTGGGTCTATTACTCAAGTGGTTTTGATTTGTTAGGCAGGAAAGTGTCAAGGCACCATCATGAATGGTGATTATTGCTACTAATAATGATTTAAATTTTCCATAGAATTCAGCTCAGAGGAGCTTCTTAATTTCAAACAAGCAGTTATGTATGAGTTGATGTGCGCTCCTGAGGGATGGGGTATCAGCTAGAGGAAAGGTGAGGAAAGAGGCGAGCCTCCTGGAGAGGTTTCTTCCTTCAGTGTGTGACACAAGGGAGAGGCCATGGGAGGAGGCAAGTTAGGACTTCCTGGCCTGGTAACGCCCTTATTTCCTGACCTTTGTCGAATTTTCTTGCAAAAAGGCAGCTGCTTTCTGGAGACTTTGGGCTGTGTCAGCCCTCAATCTGGAGTCTGTTGTTTGTCACATGACTAATGTCTGTACCTATGGGCCAGGACACCAGCATTTCTTGGACACTACCAAGTCATTAAAAGGCCTGAACCTGTCTGGAGAACCCTTGGAGTTCTGTGATTCTTTAATCCTTTTTCATTTTTCCACCATCTATTTTTCAGAGATTAGATTTTTTTTTCTTGGATGTGTACCTTTTGAAAAGTGACAGGCCATTGGGTATGCTGTGATGAATTTTCATAAAACAGACACAATCATGGAAGCAGCACCCTGATAAAAAACCAGCCAAGCCCTAGAATGCCAGAACTCTCTACCAGGGCACAAGGGTTTTAGTCACCTGACACTTGCTTTGATCTCCATAGAGTGTGATCTTTCCTGCTTGGTCTCTCACTTGCCATCATTTGCCTCATGTCCTGTGGACTGATTCATGACTCTCATTGACTATATTCCATTGCATGAACAGACCCCAGCTCATTCACTCCACTGTGGGGGATATTTGTATTTTCCACGTTTTGGTTACTATACACAGTGCTACTGGAAGATGCACACACATTTATCTTGGGCATGTATTTAAGAGTACCATTGCTGGGGCTGGGGATTTAGCTCAGCAGCATAAGTGCCTGCCTTGCAAGCAGGTGGTCATGAGTTCGATCCCCTGTACCAATTAAAAAAAAAAAAGAAAAAAAAAGAGTACCATTGCTAGGCCATCGGTATGTGTACATTTGGCCTTAGTTGATAACATAAACCACTTTGCAAGGTGATGGTTCCACCTTTCAGAGCACTCTCATCAGTTCATGGCACTGTTGCTTTCCATTTCAGCCCCTCTGGGCCCTGTGCCTCACATCACGAGTTCAGCTTTCATTTTCCTGAGGGCTAATGAGGTTGAGCATTTCTTCTTTGTTTAATATTAGGATATGAGTCAGATCTCCTTTGATGTTGGGTTTAGAAGAATAGAATAGGGCTCCTGTGGTGACATCTTACTTTCAGTAGCCCAGAAAATTACACTGATCTTGGCTATGTTCAGCAGTGGCCGGAGGCTGGACATTGGCCTTGCAGGTGGTGGACCTCATGGTCATCTCTGTTCCTGATCATCAGGTGCTTTCTATTTGAGATGGATAAGATCAGTTAACAGACTCCTCTTAAGTTCAGAGATGTCTTGGATGGAGTCAGAAGCAACTATGAGCTGCTTGTGTCTTGCTCTTTGCCTATGCCTGCTGTTAGATAGCACTTCATTCGGGGCAGATGGCCTGGAGTCTAGGCTCCTGTCAGTGGCTCTGTGATGCTGAGAAAATGCCCAGGCTTCTTGTACTCAATTTTCTCATCTGTGTGATGGGTGTGATGATCACACCTTCCATCTCACTTGTCCTAGACAAATAGAGATAGAATCTTTCTCTGCTTAAAGGATCAGAGTTCAGAGTTTGAACTTCTGTCCATTTGCCCACTTTTGCATGTCACTCATGCACTTTTGCATGAGTCACTCGAGGTTGACTCATCAAGAAGGAAGAATGTGGAACACATGGTTGTGTGGTCCCTGTGAGGGTCAGGGTACTTGGAGGGGGCTCTTCTGGTCTATTTTTTTTTTTCCCTGAGGAAAGTTCACAGTCTCTAGTTATATACCTGACTTGTCTTTTAAAGATCGCCAGGTTACTTTGTACATAAATCTTTTAGATAAATCTTTACTCCTTTTGGATCAAGCTACTTTTTATTTTTATTTATTTATTTTTAACTTTTATTTTAAAAAGAATAAAACCAAGCAAAGTTAAGCAGAATAAAGCCAATTAAAATAAACAGTGTAAGTGACATAGGACTTCAAAACAAAAGGAAATCAACAATGGTTACCATAATGCCTCTTGTCTTCAAAATAGCTGCAGATAACTTCAGACATAGTAAAAATCAAACAAAACAGAACAGACTAGAACCAGTAAAAACAAAACAATGAATGCAATGAAGGACTTCAAAACAAGACAATAGTAAACCCAAAATGGCCACCATAATATATCGTGTTATCTTTGAAATAGCTGCCCATGCTGTCAGACAGAGTAAAATCAAACAAAACAAAGCAGAATAAAACCCATTCCCCCGAAAAAACAATGAAAATGGCATAGGACTTCAAAACATGATAATAGGGAATTAACAATGGCTACCACCTTCAGAAGGAGATTCCACCATAGATGTCACTCTGCATACTGCTATCCTCTGAATACATGATCAGACCACTGGCCCTAGACCTGCAAAGTCAGTGAAACACTAACCACTACAAGCATTAAATTGTATTTTACCTCAGTAGCTGTCATCACAGCCTATGTTTCTCTGGATCGGCTGGTCACTTACAAAAGGTGCTGGAGGCTGGCTCTTGTTTCCCAGTCCACATGCTGGAAGGGGCTGGAGGTCTTGTTTCTTGGTGACTTCTTGTTCTCTTCTCCCACAGTCCACCAATCCAAACTACTTTTTAATATGTGACCACTCATTAATAATCATGACCACTATTGCCATCATTCATACCTACATTAGCTCATGTTTGTCCACGCTGTTTGTGAGCCTGTGCTCAGGGAGAAGGCTGGTGAGCTTTGGTCTGGGTTGAGGCTCTCTGATGTGAATGGGTCCCTGTGCCACAATCCCTCACAGGCAACAAAAGAAATTCCTGCTTCTCCTTATTGTTCTGATACCAGGTTCTACACTGCCCTAAATGACATGGCAGTCATCTAGTCCTAGGATGACCTGGGTAACAAGTTGCTTACAGCCTCAATGGTTTGATTTGAAAAGGTAACACAGAAACATCTTACATATAAAGATAAACATAAACTTAATGTGACCTAGAAATTCCACTCTTATCTATTAACCCAAGCAAAAGAAAGCACTGTGTCCTGTACAGACATGCTTTTTAAAGTTTCATTGTATTTTAATTGGCAATCAGTAATGTCGTATGTTCCTGGGGCACAGCTTCAGCAGGTGGGCAATGTCATCACTCACAACATGGGTGAAATGCAAAAGCAGCATGCTAAGTGACACACGGAGGACTCCCTGTGGTTGCCCTTACCTGATGTTAGAGGATAAGAAAACTGGAGTGGGGAGGGCAGGACAGTGCTTCCTCGGGCAAATTGTGGGGAAGGTGGATGACTGAGGAGCACAAAGGAACTCTAGGGTCAGGGAATGTTCTGGTTTCACAGTAACAGTGTCCACACTATTTCATTCTGTTACCCAAATTCATCAAGCTATACACCTTATCCTGAGTGAATGTTATCAGACATAAACAGTTCCTTAATTCAAGTCTTGATGGCTTGAAACCAACATTACTATTGTACACAATAACGCTATCAATGCCCCTCTTAGATTAACAGCCTGTGACATGTCTAGCCTGACTGACTTTACTGATATTTCTGTGGGCCCCTCTTCAGTTTCATCTGGGCTCCCCCAAACTGGGGCTTGCTTCTGTGTAGAGTAGTTTTTTGCTCCTTTGGTTTGGAGCAAAAACCAAATCAAAGGTTTGTGGTTGGGATTTTTCCAGGTTAGATGATGGCATAGAGCCCAGGTCTCTTCTCATGAAGAGTCAGAGGTCTGAGAAGAGTAAGCAGACCCAGTGTGCAAGCGACAAATGGAAATATGTGGGCTCTGAGCCTTCGTCAGTGGCACATTTTCTGGCTTTCCTCTGGCCAGGAACAGGATGTGGCTGTACCCAGTGTCTGGGCCAGGGAGAACTCAAAAGTTTGGGGCACAGGCAGAGACCCAGGAGGAGCAGTTGGGCCATGTGATGCCATCTGGAAAAGAGGCAGGGCTGATGAACTGATGGGTGGTGACTGAAGTGGGGTCAGCATCTGGCCTGGCACGGAATCGTCGTCTCATGGCCACCGATGTGTTGGAACAAATGCTCACAAGTTCCCTCTCATAAATCATTAGGTCTTTATTCCCTTATACTCAGTAGTGACTTTCCAGCTGCAGAGATGAAGGGGAACTGGAGCCAAGGGTAAGGTGGACAGCAGTGTGAGAGTCCATTCTTCAGAGGAGCAGGACCATAGATGTCGGCACTCACTGCTTTTCTAGAAAGAACAACTCTGTAAGATGCAGACGTTCTCCCAACAGACTAGAATCCTTTCAAATAATATAAAGCCAGATACATTCGCACTGAGTGCCTCAACCCTTCTGGGAACTGATTTAAAAAAGAAAACAATAGTTTTGCTATATGCGTGTTTAGTGGGATTGGAGGGAGGGCTTGGAATGGGAGGTTCTGTGCCTGGGCTTCTTAATGTCTTCACCCATGGCACCTCTCAGGATTCACCTTCCTTCCCCATCCTTGCCATCCCTCTGATAGATATTATTACTATCACCACTGTTTCATGTGTGGAAAAGGGAAAGTGGGTCAGGGTAAATGGTATTTGAGGTGATGTGTGACAAAGATCAAGGGAGCTGATGTGACCCTTGGCTGGTTTTCCCCATCTCTTTGCTGCAGTGTCTCTTCAGAGACAGACCTCTGAGGGTTTTGTGAGTTAGAAACAGCATAAATGCCCAATATTCCATATTAATGCAGACACTTCATTATTTCATTACTTTATTTCTACCCAGATATTTAGTGGTCTTTGATAGTCCTCTCAGATAGATCAAACAGACTTAGGTTCCAGGGAATTTAGTGATCTCTGTTGGCTATGAAGGGATGGACAGAAATAAAATGACAGGAAAAAATGACAGGCTTTTAACAAATGTCTTCTGTGTGCCAGACATTCTCAAATACATGATGTTTTTTCATATTCATAGTAAAACACAAATTCTGTAGGGTCAAAATCTAAAGGAGTGGAATTCTCAAAAGGGATTCTGGGAATCAGGATCATTTCTTCCCTGGAGATACATGCTGATTCTAGGAGAGCCATATGCAGTGGACAAAAATTGGAAAACCTGACAAGGAGGAAAACCCTGTTTATTTTCCTGAATATGAGGTGAAGATCCAGGGGGATATGTGTTTAGATGGAGGATGAACTGGAAATAGACCAGCCCTCTTAGCAACAAGGCTAACTTTGGGTTACCTCAGCCTCTGAAGGTGTCATGAAGGCTTGGCCTTGTCAGTGACCTACTCCAGCCAGGGGCAACAGTAATCCTCCAAAGGACAGTAATCCATTTCAGAGCCTAAAATAATCTCTATAATTAAAAATACAGGTGACACATAGAACTTAATCGGAAATAACCAAACATATGAGGAGATGAGACATACAAACAACTAAGAAAAATGGTAACAGAAATCACAGCCACAGGGGGTCCAGTAGTGTAACTATCAGAAGAATTTAATATGCAAATTACAAATGCAAAGGGATGAATTATACATGCAAAGAATTGAAAAATTTGAGAGAATACTGGAAACAAAACCAAACATGAATCCAAATATTCCCTAGCCCTGCAAATCCTAGAACTGAAAAATATAAAATCTAAAATGAAGAATTCCATGGATGGGTATGACAAGAGATAAAACACTGTTGAACAAAGAATTAGTGAAATGGAGAATTAAAGGAAAACATCCTAGTGGAAGCGCGGAGAGACAAAAATGACATAAAACAGAAAAAATGGCTGTAACTACATCTATCTCACAGCTGGCAACCTGAGAATACATGTTTTTTTTTTTTGTCTAACTGAAACATTTAGGCATTACCTTGACTAAGAACAGTAATTACTGCCTTGCTTCTCATGAGTTTCCACCTATCTGGGTTATTTATTGCTGCTTAGCAAAACCCTTTCAAATTTAGAGACTTGAAATGAAATCTGCCACATCCGGCACAGCTTTTGAAAACTTCAGAGGGAGGATGAGCGGCGGGGATGAAGAAAGACAGGAGTCAATATATGAAAGCTGAGGTCAGAAATGAACCTTTCTCTTCAAGGGAGAAAGGAACTGCCCAGCACCTGCAGGGCACTTATTTATACAATTAGCATATGAATAAGTGCATGGAGAGTTTAAGGGGACGGTAGAATCTGTGTAAGTACTGTGTGCTAACCGATTGCACCACCAGAGCTCCAGGAGGGTAGAATCTGGGACAGGAAGAAAATCTACTCTATTAGCAGAGTCAGCATGTCTCAGCGGCTTCATGAAAAACAACTGGTGGCTTCTCAGGGAGAAGAGTGTTATCTCAAACTATCAAGTTGCTGTGTGCAATAGCTCAGTAAGCTGTGCAGACTTCTTCTGGGGCCCTGCCAAACTCAGGAGAGGAAGTGGTCTTGTCCTAGATTCCCAAGATACATACAGCTTTGCTCCCAACACAAAAATATCATTTTTCAGGATTCTGTAGGTCAGTTGCACATTTCTCAGATTGGTCTTGCCTGACTTGTACTCTCTCTTTCTCTTTCTCTCTCTCTTTCTCTTTTCTGAGATAGGGTCTAATTAAGTGGTTCAAGCAGGCCTTACACTCACTTTGTAGCCCAGGCTGGTCTCTAACGTGCAACAATTCAAATGCTGGGACTACAGGAGTGCACACCACGCCCGTCTCTGGCTTACTCTGTCAGACTGCCTCATTCCTTTGGGTCACGAATGGAGTTGGGTTAGCTGCTCTCTATGTTGTTTTCCTCCACATGTTTCTATGATCTCATGGCCTCAGGGCCCTTGCAAGGCCAGAGGGCTTCTTCCTGAAGATCACCCAATGTTATGCTAAGTCATCTTCTTGGTCAAATAAACCTCAATGCCAGGGCCAGATTAGGGTATGGAGAACGAGGCTGCACCCCTAGAAGGTGTGGGAGGCAATGGCATCCCACAGTGTGGGGAGAGGGTAGAGTTTGCCACCATATTTGAAAGTTTACAATGCAGCTTATGTATACAGCTATCACCACTGTAGGTTAGTCTCACTTGCCTTTGCACCTCCATGTCATTTTGTAGGATGCATCTGTCTTGTGCTGCTGTTCTTAGTTTATTTTTCTCACTCTTCATAACTCTATGGTGTGTGTCTACCCCTACCTGTTTGCCCTGTGTGGACATGTGGTTGCACTGTTTGCAGGTTTGTGATTCAGATGTTGTGGCTGAATGTTTGTTTCCATGTGCTTACCTGTTACCTGTTACTTCCTGGGGGGCTGCTCCTTGGGGGCACTGCTGGACTGGGGACCTGTCTGTTCACACTTGACAGATAAAGCCTATTTCCTAGGTGCACTAGCTTTATTCCTGAAGATAAGGAGGGAACATCACTCTACAGATTTGCCAACCTTTGCTATTACTGGTCTTTTTATTTCATTGTCCATGTTGGGTGAGAGATGCCACCTTGACACAATCTTAATTTGAATTTCCTTGGTTCCTTTTTGTTTGGTTTTGCTTTGTGTTTTGAGACAAGGTTTTGCTATGTATCTCAGGCTGGCATTGAACTAATTTTGTAGCCCAGGCTGTTCTCAAACTTATGGCAGTTCTCCTGCCTCAGTCTTTAGATTGTTGGGTCTCCAGAAATGTGTCCCTTCACTCAGCTTGAATGTCCTTGATTCTTAATGAAGTTGACCACTTTACAAGTTTATTGACCTTGGACATCATATTTTGTGAAATGTCATCTTCCTAGTATATCATCTCTTACTAATTAATAGGGAATCTATAAATTGTATATTTACATAATGTCAATTATACACTGTAAATTTCTTCTCCAACTTTGTGGCTTGTCTTTTTAATTTTTTTTTCTGTGCTGGGGATTAAAAAAAGACGGTTTTCTCTGATCTACATCTCCAACTCCTTTTTATTTTTTATTTTGAGACAAGTCCTCATTAAGTTGCTAATTTACTCAGGCTAGGTTCAAACTTGCAATCCTCCTGCCTTAGTTTCCCAGAGTAATGGAATTGCAGACATATACTCCTGCATCTGGCTTTTTTTCTACTTTAAAAAGCAAAACAGTAAAAAGAGATAGAAATGATACAGAATTTCAAAAAAGAAAAAAAAAGTAGAGAATTTTAACACTAGTTAATATATTTCACATTGTCACCCCAGGACTAGTTATTCAGGACAGGTCAAAAAATCTAGATACAAAAGTGATCAAACAATGACAGCACAAACTGTTCTTTTTGATGACCTAGCAGAGATTAGTTAGTATAGTTATCTATCTTACATACATGTACATACATACATTTATATATGTTTACTAACATACATATAATCTTTTCCTTTCTTCCTCTTTTCCTTTTCTCTATCCCAGTCGTTCTATTCTTTTGAGCATTTTCTTTCCTTTTCATTATTACAATATCTATTGTATATTTTGGATCTTATTACTCTTTCAGATTTTTATTTTTCATTATTTTTTATACTAGGGAGATAGTATAATATTTATAAATGTGAGTTTGATTTATTTCACTTATAAGTGTAATCTAAAATTGCTTCCCTTTCCTACAGAAGCCTCAAGATTATCATTTTTATAGCTGAGTAATAATCCATTGTCTAAAAATACCACATTTTTATCCATTCTATGGTTGATAGGCATTTTGGTTGTTTTCAAGATTTAGCTATTACAAATTGTGCTGCTATGAACATGGGTGCACATATATCACTGTGATATGACCTTTTCAGTTTTTCTGGGAAAATACTCAGGAGGGGGATAGCTGGGTTGAATGGAACTTCCAATCCTAGTCTTCTGAGAATTCTCCAAACTGATTTCCACAGTGGTTGCACCAGTCTACATTACCACCAACAGTGGAGAAATGTTTCTTTTCACCACAGCCCCACCAACATTTGCTATCAGTTGATTTCTTGATGGCAGCCATTCTATCTGGAGTGAGAGGAAATCTCAATGTTGTTTTAATTTGCATTTTTCAGATGGTCAGTGTTGTTGAGCATGTCTTCATGTATCTGACATCTGAGAACTGTGTGTTCATCTCACATGAGCATTTTTGGAGAGGGTATTTGATTTTAGGGGGCTTGATGTTTTTCAGTTCTTTATATGTTCTAGATATAAGTCCTTTGTCTGAGGAATTGCTTGATAAAATTCTTTCTTATTCTGTGGGTTTTTTCTTCACTCTGTTGGTAATTTCCTTTGAAGTACAAAAACTTTTTAATAAGATGAGATCCCAGTTGTTGATTCTAGGAAGTACTTCCCATGCAGTTGGTGTTTTGTTCATGAACTCTGCCTACCCACAGGTTGTTCAAGAGATTGTCATTGAATTTCCATGTGTTTATGTAGGTTTTAGTTTCTTTTGCCATTAATTTCCAGTTTCAGTGCACTATGGTCAGTGATATGCAGGGGATAATTTAAATTACTTTGCATTTACTTAAGAATGTTCTATGGGTTAATATATGGTCTATTTTGGAGAATGTACCGTATGCAGCTGAGAAGAATGTGTATTCTGATGTGGTTGGGTGGAACACTCTGTAAATGTCTACTAAGTCCATTTTTTCACAGGTTCAATTCAGTTCTGTTATTTATTTTCTGACTTTTTGTCTAGCTGGTCTATCTCTTTGTGACAGTGGGGTATTAAGTTCCCTTACTATAATTATGCTATTGTATATTTTGTTTTTCATATCTATTAGTATTTGTCTTATACAGTTGGGTGCTTCCGTATTTGGTGCATATATATTTATGATTGTTAGCTCTTCCTCTTGAATTATTCCCCTAACAAGCATGTAGTGACCTTCTTTATTTCTTTTGACAATTCTTGGCTTGAAGTTTACATTGTTGACAATAGAATAGGTACTCTTGCTTTTTTCTGGTTTCTTGTTGCATGGAATATTGTTTTCCATACTTTGACTTTTAGTCTATGAGTTTCCTTTTGAATCAGGTGTGTTTCCTGTATACGGCATATTGTTGGATTCTGTTTATTGATCCATCCTGTGACCCTATTGTTTTAATTTGTGAATTGAGGCCATTTATATTGATGGATATAACTGATATGTACTGGTTCAACTTTGTCATGTTATGTTCCTGTAGTTGGTTTTCTGCTTTTCCCCCTTGTTTAATTGCTTGTCCTGTCTGGTGGTTTCTTTCTCTTGTTGTTCTGGGAATTGTGTTCATTTTTATTTCTATCTAGTATGTCTTTCAGTACTCTTTCTAGAGTTGGTTTTATGTATGTGAATTTGTTCAGTTTTTCTTTGTCGTGGAAGTATCTTATTTCTCCATTAAATTTCAAAGAAAGTTTTGCAGGGTATCTCAATCTGGGTTGAAAGTTGTTTTCTTTAGGGACATGAAACTTCACTCCAAGCTTCGTCTTAACTTGAGGGTTTGTGCTGAGAAGTGTGCCATGATTCTAATAGGCTTTCCTTGTTAGGTGAGTTGTGTTTTTTCTCTAACAGCTTTTAGGACTCTGTTTATATGTCGTATGGCTTGGATCTTAATTATTATGTGTCTGGGTGTAGATTTATTTTGGTTATGACTCTTTGGAATTCTTTATGTCTCATTTATCTGTATATCTGATTCTTTTCCCATGTTTGGGAAATTTTCTGCTATTACTTCTGCAAATAGTTTATTGATGTCATTTGTATTGACTCCTGCCTTTTCACTGATGCCTATTAATCCTATATTGTTTCTTTTTGTATCATCTTGAAGCTGTTGAATTGTAATTTAATGCTATCTTGTTATTTTAAAAAATTTTTTCCTTTCTTAACCACTAGCTGCAATCCTGTCCTCAAGGTCTGAAATTCTACCCCCAGCTTCATTCAGATGGTTTTGCCAGCTTTCAGTAGAATATTTTATCTACTGGATGTCTCTTTGAATTTGTTCCATGCATTCTACTTCTTTTCTATATTGTTCATACAAGGTTTCCATCATTTTCCCATGCTCCTGTACTTTTTTATTTATATCTTCTCTAGCTATGCTGAGCAACTCCTTTATTAAGATGGTCTTTTCTTTGTTTACATGAGAGATTATTTCTAATCTGATTTCCTCTATAGCCGCATGGATTTGTTTCTTTATTTCACTTGTTATCTTTTCAGAAATTTCCCATGTATGACTTCTAATGTCCTCTATTTTGATGTCTCCTATACTTGTTCCTGATGGACTGGATATTTAAGATTTCATTTTGCTTTTTCCTTTTGTTATTTTCACCTCTTGGGTTAATATTTTGGTCTTTTCTATCGCACTAGTCTCAACTGTCCATTGTGTGTATCTTAGGTTCCATTGTGTGGTTTATGTAAGTCAACCTTTAGTTCCTATTGTTACTACAGCTTCAAGCTGTTCCAGGCCACCAGATCTACATGGCTATATTATGCACCTCAGCTGGGACCCTACTGTGTCACTGAGTGTCCTGTAGCACTTTTAATTACCTCTGGGTTGGGGGAGATATTGTTGGCACTCTCCTCAACCCAGCAGGAGTTCTGTGTATGGAGGAATGACTTACCCACACTCTTGCCAGACTCACCAAGTTCCTACAGCTGGGTAGGAGTTCACTGTTGCTCCTTTTACCCATTTAGGTCCTCTGCTTGAGGGGAAAACTCAGCCAATGTCACAAGCCCACTGAGGTACTATGTGTGGATGAGGGGTTGCTGAAGCTCCCACCAGCTCAACAAAGTTCTGCAGGTGGTGGAAGAGTCGCTAACTGTCCATGGGCTGTTGTGATATTTTGAGTGGAGGGGAGGTTGACCAGCAATCCCACCAACGCAGATGTCCATGGAGGGAGGAGGATGGATGAGGCCAATGTCTGCTGACCTCTAGGCCCCTGGAGGGAGCTGGATATATGAGGCCAAAGTTTGCTGACCTTTAGGTCCATGGAGTGAGGAAGAGGGTGAGGCTGACATCCACTGAGCCCTAGGTCTGTGGAGGGAGGAGGAAAGGAGGCCAAACTTTCTGCTGACCCCTAGGTCAGTGGAGGAAGGGGGAAGGGCAAGGCTGGTGTATGCTGATTCCTAGGTCCATGGAGGTAGAAGGAGCTGGATTTTTCTTTTTAGTCTTTGATGGTGTTTGTGAAAATAAAGATGTTTCTAATTTTATTTTTAAAAATTTATCCATTTTCCCTTTAAGGTTACTGTTTTATGTGACCCATTAAACTAAGTGTTCATTGCTAGAAAAAATTGCAATTAGTCCCTATATGTTATATTTTAAATATACTGCCAGATTTATTTGCTATACTTTTGTTTGAGATTTTGTATATTATATTTATACAATATGCTTTACTTTTATTTATGGGTGAATGTATGAATGACTAGGCTAATCTTTATTCTTTTAAAAAAATTTTATTTAAATAGAAAAAAAGCAAAACAGAAAAAGGGGTAGAAACAATACAGGATTTCAGAAAAAAAAACAGTAAGAAATCACTAGTTGATAAAATTACATATTGTCTTCTTAGACATAGTTGTTCAAGTTACAAAATTAAGGCATAGAAAATAGACATTCAAACAGTGAGGTTGCAAAGGGTTCTGTTCAATGATCCAATAACAACTTAGCAACATGGTTATCAATCCTACACACTTAAACATAAATGCAGTTATATCCTTTAGAGCACTTTCTTTTCCTCCTTTTGCTTTTTAAGTCCATTATCTGTTTAGTTATATCATGTTTCAGGTTGCTCAGTACCTTACTGATCTGTTTTGTTGTTGTTATTTCCTTTTTAATCACCTTATATTATTCTGTTGCTTTGAGTTTCTCATCATCCATGCCCCATGGATCAGCTTTGGTGGAGTTGGGAGTTTTTTGGAGACATTTGGTTAATTTGTTATGTACTTTTTTTTTTTGAAGGTAGCAAAATACAGCAGAACAAGACAGAACAAACCCATGTGAGGCAGTGCAGTGAAATTACCACAGAACCTCACAGCAGGTCACCAGGACAACAGCAATAGGCACAATAGTACATCCTGTTCTGTTCACATTAGCTGTTTTTTCAATCAGGTAGAGCAAAATTGAAGGAAATATCGAACTTATAAAAACAGAATATTGAATAGAGCAGTACCATTAATCAGAACTGAGCAAAAGTGACAAAAATATTTGCCTTCAAAGAGATGGTAGAAGGAAATTCCCCTTACTTCCACACTGCATATGGTCATACTCCCAAGAGACACTCAGACTTCCAGCTCCCACTTGCTAATGGGGGTGGGGATGGATCAATGTCTAATTCTTAGCCCACACACTGGCAGGCCACAAGCCACTTACCAGGGCAGCAAGCAAGCTGCCTGTTCTCCCAGTGCCTCAAGTTCCAACGTGATGCAGAGCTCAGGAATCACCGATAGTTCTCATCCTGGTGCAGCAGTGGCTTGTGAGGCCTCTCTATTCTTTGTAAATTAGTTTATTTTACTTCTGTACTCAAAGGCATTTTTCCTGAACTCAGGAGTCCATAATAACCTGTTTCTTGCCCTCTAATGGCATCACCTAACTGTCCTTTCACTTTAGAAGCCCTCCTCAAGCATGTTCATTGGTCTTTTTTGTTTTTCAGAAATCTATAGATTCATTGTCTTTGATCAGCTCTGGAATATTGAATTATTAACCACTGTCTATCAAACATTGCTCTATACCAGGAAGAAGCCTTTTCTGGATAGGGTAAGAGAGTGTGTGTTTTCAGCTTTGCAGGCCCCTGTCACAACTACTCCTCTCTGTTGTGTAGCGTTAGCTCAGGGATAGATGGTACACAAAGAAATGAGCATGGCCAAACATGCCAGATTTGACTGGCGGGCTTGCTGTCTCTCCTTCTGAGCCTTTAATTGTACATATACTAGACTTTTTCACTCTGGGCCCTTCACATATCTTCCTGTCTTCTGATTTTCTGTCTTTTCTATCTTTTGTGTCACTGTCATTATTTGAATTTTTAAACAGAAAAATTGAGATGTCAATTACATAAACTGCACATATTTAAAGGGAACATTAAGTCTCTACAAATGTACCAACCTGTGAAGCTGTCAATCCCAATTCAAGATACTGAATAGTCTATGCCCCCAGATTAATCACAGCTCCTTGTCTTTCTGTCTACCTCTCCAAGCTATCACCATGGGTCTTCTGTCTGTAACCACTGATGGGTTCACATGTTCTAGGAATCATAGTATGTACTTTGATAGCAGAGTTTTTCATTCAGTATAATTGTTTTGACATTTGTCTACATTGTAACATTAATCAACAGTTTTTATTCTATTGCCAAGTGGTCCAGGACTATGATTTACTTGTCCATTCACCCTTTGATGGATATTTGAAATATGTCTTGTTTCTCATTGTTACAAATAAAACTGCTAGGAACATATACTCCCAGGTTTGTAGGGATAGCGTATACATTTTAATTTTTTGAGGAGCAAACTGGGTGGATTATATGGTAGGGGTATGTTTAACATTTTAGTGAACTCACTTTTTTTCCAAAGTGGGTTTTCATTTTCATTCATATTGCAGTGTATTTGGGCTCCAATTTTTTCACATGCATTTTAGTAGATGTGTAGTGGTGTCATATTGTGGTTTTTATTTTCATTTCTCTAATAATTGGCAATGTCTAGAATCATATGTGTTTATCTGTTATTTTTATGTGTGCTTTGGTAAAATGTCTATTCAAATTATTTTTTAAAAATTGAGATTTTAATAATTATTGTTTTATATACAAGTTATTGAGTGAAAGTAAACTAGTTATGTTTTTTCTCCCAGGCTATAGTTTATCATTTCATTATTTTAACTGTGTTTTGAAGATTTTAATTTTAATTTTATTTTAAAGAGAATAAAATCAAATGAAGTAAAACAGAATAAAGGCAATAAAAACAAACAGTGAAAGTGATACAGATTTCAAAACAAGGTAATAGGAAATGAACAATGGCTACTATATTGCATAGAGAAGTCTGCTGTGATTTTGATGAGTTTTCCTTTATAGGTAATCTGTTTCTTTTCTCTGACTGCTTTTAACATTCTGTTCTTGTGATGGATTTCTGGGATCCTGATTATTATATGTCTGGGTGTAGATCTGTTTTGGTTGTAGCTGGCTGGAGTTCTATATGCCTCATATATCTGAACATCACTTCCGTTTCCTATGCTTGGGACGTTTTCCTTAATTATTTCTGTGAATAGCCTTTTTACTTGATTTGTATTTGTTTCTGCTTCTTCATTCACATTTTTTATTCTTAAGTTATTAATCCTCTTGTCATCTTCTAGCCGTTGTATTGTTACTTCCTGGTTTCTTGTTATTTTTAAGAGATCCTTCGTTTTGTGATCATACATTGCAAATCTATCTTGAAGTTTTGAAAGTCTGTCTTTAGTTTATGTCAAGAAGTTTTGCCAGCTTTTAATGGAGTTTTTAATTTCTTGATATTCTCTTTGGATCTGTTTCATGTATTTTAGATTTTGTTTATATTCTTCATCAAAGGCTTCTCTCCTTTCTCTGTGTTCCTCCATTCTTTCATTTGTGTCTTCTTGAGGAGTGCCCAGCATTTCTTTTACTATTCTTCTTATATCTTGCTTCACCTGAGTTAGAATTTCAGGTTTAAATTCATCGATGAGGTCACGGAAGTATTTCTTTATTTCCGATGAGGCCGTGTCTAATATTGCATGTTTGCTGCCCTCGATCTCCTCTGTATTTACTCTCCTGGACTTATTTTCCCTGGGTCAGCAGCTGGAGGCTTTTTGTTGCTTCTCTGTCTTGTCATGTTTCTGGTTTCTTTCAGACAGGTGAATGGTGGAGGTCTCAGGACCTTTTTGTGTTGCTTACAGTCTTTCTGAAGCATACTGTCTAGAGGAGTGCTGCCCTCTCCAGTTTGCTGTTGATCTGTGAGGTGCACACAGGGCGATGTGGTTCACCCCTCCCCTCTAA
Source organism: Hydrochoerus hydrochaeris (assembly GCA_004027455.1). Classification (NCBI taxonomy): domain Eukaryota; kingdom Metazoa; phylum Chordata; class Mammalia; order Rodentia; family Hydrochaeridae; genus Hydrochoerus; species Hydrochoerus hydrochaeris. Next base: position 60,448 of record PVLA01002396.1, on the reverse strand, counting down.
GACAGTCAACCAGTGAGTACCTTCAGCACATTAGTCTGTGCCCTGTGGATGTCACAGGTTTGGAACAGCCTCGTCCCTGGCTATTGGGTCCTGACCAGGGGCATGGCCCAGCCCAAGCAGATCCCACCAATCCACTTTGGGCCAGGAGCCACTGACTGAAGCCCGTTCAGTTGTTGATTCAAGCCTGTCTTGCCCAAATCCAATATGTCATCTAGCCAGTCAGCCCACTCTGGGGAACCCAGTTCTCAGCCCTCACCAAATTCCGTGTAGCTTGTTTGCAGGTTCCATTCCCTGTTTCAGTGCATCCTCCCACCAAGGATCTCAGGCTCACCAACTCCTGCTCTAGGCAGGGCTGCGACCTCAGCTTGATTGTGAGTCACCCAACTCTAAGGCATCCAGTACAGTGACGGGAGCGTACCCAGCTCCAGCCCTCCATCCACACTTCTTCTTTTTAAATTTTTTTCTTTTTCTTTTTCCTCAGTTTCTTCCTGGGTCATGAGAATTCTTCTCCTTTCGTCTGGTCTTCTCCATGGTGTTAAATTCTAGCATCTGAGTTCTTTTTCTCAGAGAGGCTATCATGCTACCTATCAATGGGCCATCTTTTTCTCCATCTCCTCTGAATCTTTGTAAAAAATCAGTTATATGATACATGTGAATTGATTTCTGCACTCTATCTTGTTCTGATCTGTTTACTTTGATTCAAGTACAGCACTGTTTCAATCACTATCTTTATAACAAGGCTTGAGATACAGTCATTTTAATTCTCTGACTTTGTTGCTTTTTGTGTTTCTTTAAATATTCTAGGTCTTTTATTTCCCACATGAATGTTAGTATCATTTTAGCAATTTCTAAGTAGTCTGCTGAGATTTTGATTGAGAGTGCATTGACTCCATAGATCAATTATGCAGTATTGGGATCTTAACAATATTGAGTTTTTAAATTAACCTTTACATAACCAAGTGTGAGGTCATGAGTTTGATCCTCAGTACTCCCCCCCCCCAAATAACCTTTAGGACTTATCTCTTAATTTGTTTAGGTCTTCTTCAATTTTCTTGGCAAGAATTAAATATAACTAAATTTAATAAAAGAATTAACAGTTGTAATTAAAATTATAAAAGCATTTATTTTCTGAATTTCATTGTACAGTTTTGCATGTTTTTCATAAGATTCACACTTAGCTAATTTTTCTTTTTATTTTATTGGTATGTTTTAGATATACATAGTGATAATATTTATCATAAGTAATTTGTACCTGTACATGGTATATCTTGCTTATTTTTTCTATTCCCCTCCCTTCTCTTCATCCCTTCTCCCCCTCTTTATTTATAAAACCCACTTAGCTATTTTATATTTTGATATTACTATAATTATTATTTTAAATATTTCAATTCTCTACTGTTGGTAACTAGTATATAGGAATATACTTCTTGCTGTGCAGTGCATTAGTTTTAGTGGCTTATTGTGAATTTCACTACAGTGTCTTAGCAGATCATGTCAGCCATGAAAAACAGATTTAATTTTTCTTTCCTGTCTATACTGAATTTGCTTGTTTTTGTTGTCTTATTGGACTGGCTAGACTTTAGAATAAAATGATGACTCAAAGTGATAAAAGTGGGCAGGCTTGCCTTGCTATTTAGGTCAAAGTCTTGAGACTTGATGATTACTGATGGTGTCTACAGGGTTTGCTGCAGAAGTCTGTGTTAGTCAAGAGGTCCTTGTGTATTCTGTTTGCTGAGAGATTTTTTTTTCCAGGAATGGATGTTTGACTTTGTCTATAATTTTTATGCCTAAATCTTGTAATCTGAGCAGCTGCTTTGACATAACAATACACAATATATTAACCATCGTTAATCTCCTACTATGTTGTTTTGAAATTTTGTGTCATTGTTTTTGTTCTTTTTTCATTTTGTAAAAAAATTGAGATGACCATTTGGTTTCTCTTTTTAAATCTATTACTGTGGGGAATTGAAATTATTAATTCTCAAATGTTAAGGCAAACTTGCTTTGCTGGTATAAACCACATTTTGATATGTATTATGCCTTCTTTATCATTGGACAATAGACTATAGTCTATAGTACAATAGTCTAAACTCTATAGAGTCACTGGATTCTATAGTCTAACAATATACAATATAGAAACTATGATAGATTTTCTTCTGAAGGTGGTAGCCATTGTTAATTCTCTGTTATCTTGGTTTAAAGTCCTGTGCCAACTGTATTCATGAAAAACATGGTCTATCATGTTCCTCTTTTTGTAATTGTTTTGGTTTAGTTTTGAATCTAATGGTAGCCTCATAGGATGAGTTGGCAAATATTCCCTTTTCTTCAATTTTGTGGAGAAGTTTTTCATTTGATTTATATTAAATGTTTTTTAGAATTTACCAGCAAAGCCTTCTCTCCTGAAGTCTTTTTTGTGTAAACATTTTTATGTACAAATTTAATACATATAAGGTATTAAATTATCTATTTCTTCTTGAGTGAGCTTTTGGAGTTTGTATCTTTCAAGCAATATGTGTATTAAATATACATTATCAATTTATTGACATAAAGTTTTATATTCTTGCATTTACCTTTTCAAGTGTATAGAATTTATACTGATGTCACTCATCTCATTCTCATTACTGATGTACAATATTTTTCTTAAGATTAAAAAGACACAGGAAAAAAAAAACAAAAAGCAATCCAGACAAACAGCAAGAAACCAAATACTATAACAGTATAGGTTTACAAAACAAGATGATAGGAATTTGACAATTGTTGTAATATTGCATATTGTTACCTTCAAGAGGTTTGCTTAGATTAACAGATATAGACATGTAAAATTGATCTAAACATATTGGTATTAACTGTTTTTTTCCAATAACTAATACAATTAGTAGTATAGTCATTTTAGCTATTATACATACACACACACACACACACACACACATACAAATTTATGTCTTTTTCCTTTTCTCTGTCTTCTTTCCCTTATTCCAATTACTTTTCCTCTTTGAACAGTTACTTACCATTACACTAGTGTTTATTGTAGATTTTGGAACATATATAATTTTTCAGTTTCTTACACTGGAAGACAATTTGGTATTTATATATGTGAGTTGGATTTATTTCACTTATGAGTATGGTCTCAAGTTGCATCCATTTACTTATAAAAGTCTCAATGCAATCTTTCTTTATAGCTGAGTATGAAAATTTTATAAAAATAACTGCAGCTTTTTGATCCATTCCTTCATTGATGGGCACTTAGGTTGTTTCCAAGATTTGGCTATTACAAATTGTGCTGCTATAAATAAGGGTGCACATATATCACTGTGGTATGATGTTTTCAATTGTTCTGGGAAAGTTCCCAGAATCAGCATAGCTGGTTCAAATGGAATCTCTAATCTTAGTTTTTTGAGGAATCTCCACACTGATTTCCAGAGTGGTTGCATCAGTTTGCACTCCCACCAACCATGGAGAAGCGTTCCTTTTCCCCACAGCTCCTCCAGCACTTGTTGTTGGTTGATTTCTTGATCTTGGCCATTTTTTCTGGGGCAAGGTAGAATCTCAGTGTTTTAATTTGCATTTCCCGAATGACCATTGATGTTGAACATTTTTTCATATATTTGTATTTCTTTATCTCAGAAGTATGTATTCATCTCAGATGCCCATTTTTGGATTTGGTCCTTGAATTTTGGGTGCCTGGTTTTAAAAAATTCTTTATAAGTTCTAATTTGTGTTTTACTTCATTTTTTCCTAACTAGCCTGATTAGAAGTTTGCCAATTTCGTTGTTATCCTTAATGAATCAACTTTTGATTTTATTAATTTTATGCACTATCTTTTCTGTTTTCCAATTCATTAATTTGTTTTCACCTTTAATTTTCTTTTATTTTACTTATTTGGTGCTTAATTTATTATGTTCCTTGTTTCTTAAGGTGGAAATGGAGGTCATTGATTTAAGGCCTTTTCCCTCCTACTACAGGCCTGACGTGCTATAAATTTTTTTCTAACCACTACATTAGTAACTTTTAAAAATTTTTGATCTGCTGCTTTTTCATTTTCTTTTCAAAATGTTTCACATTTTTCTTTTTATATCCCTTTTAATTAAGGAGCATAGTACTTTTGAATACTTTGAGATTTTCCAGAAATGTTTGTCTTTATAATTTTTAAAAACTCTTTATTTCTGGTATCAGAATATATTCTATATATATCTATGTTACTGTGATCAGCAAATATACCATGTATTAATTTTAATTATTTTAAGTTTGATAATGTTCCATGTGGACCAGAAAAGAATCTATATTATACTGTTAAGTGGAGCATTCTGTAAAAATCAGGTCAAGTCAATAGTGTTTGGGTTTTCTAACAATCCTTACTTCGTACTCAGTTTGTCTTCTTAGGTTTATAAGCAAAGTTGTTGTAGAGTCTGTTTCTGATAAGCCCAGTATCTGTGCTTATCTTTTGTTTCTCTCTTTTTCATATGCCTATCTTTGATTGTGTGCTTTGATTTGTGTGTTCTTTGAAGAATTATTTGAGAGTATGTTTGAAACTTACTCTGACATTATCGTCCTCTATAAAGGATATTTTTGTTTGTTTTTACTTTTTCCAAGACATGATAGAAGTCTAGCATCATGTGGCTCTACGCTCAGAGTCTACACTTTACATTCCAACTGGTGATCCTGAGTTGTCCTGGGTTCATGGGGGCCAGGTCTTAACCGGTTTGTTCCCTTTCCAGAAGTATAGCTCTTTGGCCTCATTAGCAGGACAGAGCATTTTTCCAGGGTCAGTCACTGGTTGGCAAGGTCTGAGAGCAGAAGGAGCTGCCATTTGCCTGCATACAGGGCCACCATCCTGACACCTGCCTCTCCTGTTCTTCAGTCTGATAGTTTCTCCTTAACTTTTATCCATTTGCTGCATTCAAGAGGGCTGAAACTAGTCATCCTGTAGAAAGTTTTGATGTGCTCACCAAGCCTCTGTTTTCTCAGGACATTCTGAAACTCTTTCCTGGATAAGTGTTGGATCTGTCAGGCTAATTTTATGTTTTTAAAGTATATTTATCATCCATTTCTTTTTTTCCTCTTTTTTCCCCTAATTCTTGTTGAGTCTTTATTTCTATTGTGATAGTCTGGATTTGTAAGGATTTTATCTCTTTTTGTCTGAATCAATCTCTCTACCCTTTTCTTTCTTCTGTTCCCACCTTTCTTTCATGTTTTATTGTTTAAGGACATACTCTGTATTTTCTTATGTCCATATAAATATTTATAAAATTTCTTCTCCCTCTATTTCCTTCAACTTTTTCTGTCACAGATTGTATCATTCAATGTTTGTAGATGTTGGCTCTCAGCCCACACTGGAGAGATCTGAAATGCTGACTGTGCCAGGCAGGGATATTTAGTTGGAGCTCCCCCTACCCCCGGGCATCAGCATCCTTAGTTCTTTGTCTGTGGGACACCCAGATTGAGATACGAATCTTTCAGACTCCTGTCTGGAGGTGGAAGTGGCTGCCACCTGTGTCTAGGGATCAGGTAGGGGCTAGTGTTGCTGGTCAGTGACCATCTGAGGCTTGTCGCTCTGTTCTCAGAAGTCTGCACATGTCTGCCTCCAGGCTTCCCTCAGCTTACTGTCTCTGGGTTTCTGTTGGGGTCAGGGCTGAGCTTTACCACTTTGTGGGATGAGGAAGGAACTGATTGATGTGTTCAGATGACAAAACCTACTCTCCCATTGCACAGAGCAGCTTCCACGAGAGCCGGCTCACCACTGCCATCTACTTGGGCCTTCTCTCTTCCTTGTGTCAGAGATTCTCACTGCCCAAGGACCTTTTCTTCTGCTGGGAACATCTGCCCTGGACAGATGGTGAACAGAATGGAAGTAGTCTGGCCCCATGGTGCAGAGATGCACATAGGAACTTCCATATCTCTGGGAAGCCTGATACCTACTGGGAATTGGGCTGGTTGAGGGACTGCTTCTCTGTGCAAGTATTCTTGTAGATAAGCTGGCATAAAGGCTTTAGGCAGGGCTTGACTTCAAGCATCCTTGCAGAGGGGGTTGGCACTGACAGGAGCAGATGGATTGGGCTGGCACTCAGCTAGTGATGGCTATGGGTTGCAGTGTGGGGGTTAGGGGATGCCTGGGTCAGAGTGGGCCTGGTGAGGATTTGGGAATTCACTTTGTAGACAGTTGGGAGCCTGATGGCACAAGGCAGGTGAAATTAGGGGCAAAGATAACCCAGCTGGGGTGAGGCAAGCATCCTAACTGGGCGGTGGCATGGGGTAGTGAGGAGGGACCCTTGGAGGGGTCTGGAAGAAGGGACCTCACTGCTTCGGGAGACAAACAGTTGTGAGTAGCAGGTTGAGTCTGGACACTTATGGGACAAGTGGAGGGCTGTGACAGGGATCTGGGGGTCACTGGATTCTGCACCCTAGCTCTCCTGGCTCTGGAGGGTAGGGTACTCTCCCTATTCCCCATCTTGCTGTCTGAATGCAGGCAACTCTCCTCCCCAATGAGTGCCATGCTCTACCTATCCAGGGCAGGACCTGTGTCCTCACTGCCCTGGCACCAGGCACACTCCACTGGTCCAAGCTTGCAGCATCAAAGCCAGGCTGTACGTTCCCTGATGTTCCTGCTCTCTATAGAGCTGGAAGACCCTGGCTGGAGCTGGCACTTCACATGCACTTTGTTAATGAAAGAATGCACCAGTGAGCCAATGCTTTTATTCTATTTTTTTTGAAGGATCAGTTTACAGGAGTTTGGTTTGGAAGTACAGTGCATCTGTTTTGGAAGAAGGATGTACTCACAGTATTTTGGTAAAGGCTCTAGTCCTGGGATATTTTCTTCACTGTCCAGTCTGCGGGGCAAGAGTGCCTCTGTCTGGGCATTTGCCTGGCTAGTCCTCTGATTTCACTAGTTGTAGTTCTTCCCTCCCCTCTGCCTCTGCTTTCATCTTCCCTATGAAACAAAGGGGACCCCAGAGAGACCCTCAGCCCATGCATCATGCTGTCAGGACTTGCAGGACTTGCCTGTTCTCATGCCCTGGTATCGGTCCTTAGACTTCATGTGTCTGTGCCATTTGTGAGCAACTGGATCCAGGGTGGGGGCTGTGGTTTGTAGGCTTTGGTGCAGCTGTTGATCAGCTGAGCCTAATACCTGAGTATCCGGTGAGGCCTCCAACCTGCTCTCTCCCATGTGCTCTGTGGTGGACCTGAGTTGAGCTCAGTAGTCCAAGTGTCCACCTCATAGGTGAACAGCTTTGCCATCAAGGCTGGGAATCATCATCTGAAAGAGCCGTTATAGACATAATGGGACTTCTGAACCATCTATATGCTGTGTCTGCAGTTCTTGGTTGGGATGAGGTAGGTGTGGGACTTCATGATGCTTGAAGGTCAGGGCAGAACATTTATGGCATCTTTACAACTTACATTGCCTGGAGCTCTTGCACTTTGGAATGGGTGTATGAAGTTATGGTTGCTAATGCAGTGGCCACTAATGCAGTGGCCAGGGACCTTCTCTCCCCTCGGCCTCTCAAGAGGAGCAGACCAAGAGTTCTTACAGGACAGATTGGAATATCAATCAGCTCTTAAAACCAGGCCTTTGGTCAGTGTGACACTATGGTGGGGGTCTTGGTGGAGGTCAGGGCCTTCTGCCCTCTAGTGGCATTGAAACATGCTTGCTCAGTGTATGGCAGATGGTGGGGAATGGGGCAGGGAGGGCTGGAAGACTGGAGCACTGACTAATAACCCTTGTGGGAGGAGCCCTAAACATTCTGATTAGCAGCAGCCCCAGCAGGAGCCATGAATTCATTTACCACCTCATTTACTCCTAACAGGGTGAGGTGATAGTCATGGATACACCAGTTTCAGGTGGGCACTGGGAGGCTGAGTGTCTGTTTTTGCTTAGGAACATTTTTGGTTCCTCCCTACGCTACCTCCTCTGGCTTCTGCATCTGAGTGATTTGTCCTCTTCTCTACTCTGTCCTCTTATAACCATCATGAAAGCCATGGGGACCTGGATAGAGGAAGGGCCACTCATCAGGGGCCACTGGGGCTGGCTCAGCTTGGTGTGGGGGCCAGAGGTGCTGACGGCTGCTGAATGGTCTGCATGGTGTGTGTGTGTTGGTATCCCTGCCTGGAAACTGGTGTGATAACTTCTGCTCTGCTCCTCTTGGGTGTAAAGGGGCTAACATTAGCCTACCCAAGTAGTTATTTAGAAAGAGGCCCAGGCAAGCACAATGCTTGTAGGGCACCTAAAGATCAGGGTGAGGGCTTCAGAGTGGTACTAGAATGGGGTGAGCTGTTTTGGGGGACCTAGTAAGTGAGGTACCATTTCGCTGTTACCTAGTAAATGAGGACTCAGAGTAGGAAGATATGCTGACTTCTTCCTTCAGCCCCTGAAGGGGTCCGGTTGTCCAGAGTCACTGGTGAGAAGATTCAGGGGAGTCAGGAGCAGGTGAAGCTGGTGTTGGTCCGTCTAGGAGGAGACCCGCAGGGCCTGAGCCACCCTCTGCAGTGCCCTGCGCAGTGCCTGCTTGACCTCCTGGTTCCGCAGGCAATAGATGACTGGGTTGAGCAGGGGTGTGAGCACTGTGTACACCACCGACACTAGCTTATTGTAGTCAAAAGAGTAGATGGCACGTGGCCGGGCATACATGAAGAGGGAGGCTGAGTAGAAGATGATCACCACAGCCAGGTGCGAGGCACAGGTGGAGAAGGCCTTTTGGCGGCCATCGACTGACGGGATGCGCAGCACGGTGCTGAGAATGGCTGCATAAGAGAAGAGAGCGAGCAGCAGCGGCCCCAGCAGGATGAGCAGCGCCAGCAGGAAGTCTGCAAGCTCTGCCACAGACATGTCGGAGCATGCAAGGTTCAGCAGTGGGGAAACATCACAGAAGAAATGGTTCATGATGTTGGGACCACAGTAGCCCAGGCGGGAAATGAAAAAGACCTTCCCTAGGGAGATGGTGAAACCGGAGAGCCAGGAACCAGCAGCCAGGAGGCTGCAGAGGCTGGGATTCATGACAGCTGGATAGCGCAGCGGGTTGCAGATGGCCACGTAGCGGTCATAGGCCATGGCGCCCAGGAGCGTGCATTCAGTGCAGGCCAGTGCCAGGAAAAAGTAGAGTTGTGCCATGCATCCTGCAAAGGAGATACGCTGGAACTCAGGAATGGCCAGGCTGAGCAGCATCTTGGGCACTGTGACAGAGATGTACCACACCTCCAGGAAGGACAGGTTGCTAAGGAAGAGGTACATGGGCTTGTGCAGTGCAGGGCTGGCACAGATTACAGCGATGATGATCAGGTTCTCGGTGATGGTCAGCATGTAGGCTATCAGGAACACTACCAGCAGGCACAGATGGAGCCCTAGGGGTCCCGGGAAGCCCACCAGGATGAACTCGGTCACCTCTGAGTGGTTGTTCCTTGCAGACATAGTGCCCATGGTCCTATTTTGGGGAGCAGAGCCACAGGGTTGGGCAGGCTGGAGGGAGAGACCAGCAGTTTCACCTGCCCCCTCCATGCTGAACTTCCCTAGTGAGACCTCATCCCTGTCCACGCTCCTCCCTCAGCTCACAGCTCAGCCATGGCATTTATGCCAGTTTTCCACAGGTTGCTGAGGAGGCCAACAGCCCAGTGCAGCACAGACTTCCATCAGACAAATGCTGTCTGTCCTGGAGGAGATGTTCAGGGGCACTGAGCACATTTGAGAGGTCTGGCTGTGTGAACTTATGAATAACACTTTGGACGACAGCTTGAAACCCCTTTCCCCACTGCCTCAGCCTTGCCTGTGCCAGGTCCGGCTCACACTTCTTTCCCCAGGTTGGGAAGTAGCCATGGCTGGGGTCACCCTAGACTCAGGGATGAATGGACAGGGGGTCTAAGAGTCAGGAGAGAAGACCTCAGGGATATCACTGAGCTAGTGGCCAGGCAACAAGGAGGGCATCCTGGTGTCAGCAGAGGGGTTGAGGGGTCAGAGGGAAAGTGAGCAGCCTTGGATGAGGAGGGCAGTGCCAGGCCTTGGCAGGATTCCCTATCTGTACACAGCTGATGGTGGCAGCTTTGCAGAACTTTGAGGACTAACGAGGATTGTAGCAGCTCCACAAACAGTGCATTGTCTTATGGACAGTGAAGTGGAGAAATTAACTCCTTTTCTATCTTGTAGAGGGAAGCCTAGTTCTTTTCCTACTGCTGGTTCAGGTGTTTCTGATGCCAGGCCAGTCTCAAAATGTGGCTGAGGCAAGCCAGTGCTCCTGCCCCATCTTAAAATAAACCTGTTTCTTTGGGCTTTGCTTGTATATCTGCTCTGTAATTCCAGACATGGGCTTTGATGTGTCTGGCTCTTAACCTTAAAGTAAAGCTTAGCCAGTTTGCTGAATGAGCTGGGTAATTGTATAAAGAATGAATTTGGGCAGGAATGGCTGAGGACAGACTTCCAGATTTTTCTCCACCCTGTTAGTGCCTCTAAGGTGCCCTCAACTGAGGTGGCTGGTCACCAAACTGAAAACAGTGTCCATCCCTCCTGCAGCTGTCCATGAGGCCTGGGGAAGCATATCCCATGGCTGGAGCCAAGAATAACAGAATTTTGAAGAGGCTGCTCCTTCTGCCTTTGCTGGTCAGAGTCGATGCTCTGAAGAATGGCCACTCTGTCCTTCCTCAGGCCTCCTATTGCCCTTAGGCTTCCCAGATACCTCTTCTGCATCCCCAGGCCCTTGTACCGCCCACCCCATAACCCCAGGCTGCTCAGTGCCTGAGTGAGGTTAATAGGAATAGGCAGTTTTCATCCTGGCCCAGATGCATGAGCTCGCTCTGGGCAACTGGGCCATGAGAGATGCTGTGCCCCAGGAGGAAAAGTCCTGGTATACGGAGACCTTCCCTTTGTTCGGCCCTGATCCCTGCTGTTGCTGCTTCCAAATGATCAGTCTGGGAGCTAGGCTAGGTAAAACAAGGCCACATCCCTTCCATTTCCTAGACAAGGCTCCTGTGGCCCCTGACAATTGGCTTTTGCTTAGATATGCCACCTACTAGCTGTGGGGTTTAAGAAAACACTTGTCTCTTCTAGTATGTCTCTCTTCAAATTTAACTCTTTTTTTTTTTTTGAGACAGAGTCTCACTATATAGTGCAGGCTATCCTTGAACTCACTATGTAGCCCAGGCTGGCCTTGAACTCATAGCAGTCCTCCTTCCTCAGTTTCCTGAGTGCTGGGATTACAGACATGTACCACCACACACCATATCTTTCTCTCTTTGAAAGAATGGAGCAAGGACCCCCCTTATCTTGGCTGGACTCACAGCAGCAAGCTGATTTCTTATCATACAGACATGTGGAGACAAACTGAAAGATCCCAGTGTGTGCTGCCAAGGGACAATGGGATGCCTACAGTTCCAGGGCTTCTGAGCCTGGCTCAGAAGAGCTGCATGTGCTATACTTAAGACACAGGCCAGACAGGTCCCCCAAATGCTTATATACAACACAGTGCTCCCCTAATTTAACACAAGTGCAGAGTCACGTGATTCGTTCCCTCACAGGTGTATGCAGGTACACACCCAGCTGCAGACACGCACAGCTGCACACCCAGGCCAAATGCTCGTGGCATAGGCTCCCACATAGATTTCAGGCTCCTGCCAGATTGGTAAAGATTCAGCCCTGCCTGGTGTGGTGGCACATATCTGTAATTCCAACACTCAAAAGGCTGAGGCAGGAGTATCTCTGTATCACTGTGAGTTTGAGGCCAGCCTCAGCTACATAGTAAGTTCAAGGCCAACCTGAACTACAGAGCAAGACCCTGTCTCAAAAAACAAGCAAGCAAGCAAGCAAGCAAGCAAGCCCGGAAAGAAAGAAAGGGAAAGAAAGTGATCCAAAAGATATAACTGCATGTATGTTTAAGTGTGCAAGTTAGATAACCAAGTTACTAAGTTTTTGTTAGTCCATCAAACTGAATAGTTTGTGCTGTCATTGTTTGATTGTTCATTTTATGCTTTTATTTTGTAAATTGAACAACGACTTCTAAGATGACAATATGTAATTTATCACTTAGTGATTTCTTAGTGTTATTTTTTTGACTAGTCATTTCTTACTGTTTACTTGACATTCTGTATTATTTCTACCCTTTTTTCTGTTTTGCTTTTTTTCCTCTAAATATAAAAAAGAAAAGAAAAAAGAAAATAGCCTCCAAGCAGATCCAGCTCCAGCACACGCAGACTCCCCAGAAGCTCATGTCTCCACCCAGGAGACAGACGTCAAGCCCTTTAGTTTTGAGAGCCTCACTCCCTCCCACTGAAGCAAGCAGACAGGTGCAACTTTGAAAAAGGGATAACGGTGAAAGCACAGACACACTGCCCCTCCACAAAGAAGTCTACCCACGAGAGACATGTTCACCAACAGACCCCACTAGGCTCATTACTCAAGCAAGGTACAGATGCAGGGACATGCAGGCTTACTCACGTGCATTAAGGTACATGTGAATATGCCTAGGTGCACACACACAGGCACACGCAGGTGCATACAGGTATATGCAGGAACATATGACACATATATAGTTATACACAGGTACATACACAGGTGCACACTCACAGACTAAGGTGCAGATACAGTCACACATACACATGCACAAAAGCACACAGGTGTATGCAGGTACACACCCAGCTGCAGACACGCACAGCTGCACACCCAGGCCAACACCTAAGCACACTCAGGGGTACAGGCTGTTGTATGGCTCAGCTCTCACGCATGTAAAGGCTCAGGAAGTTTGAGTTCCAGCCCTGTCCTACACTCCAGTTTGACTGCCAGCCATCTTCTGCACCTGTGAAGGAACCCAGGGCCTAGCCACTCTTCCCAGGTTTGGCTGAGGACTCAGTGGTGCCGTGGGCCAGGGACTTGGCAAACTCAGCAACCTACCTTGTCCTTGAGGTTCACAGAAGGCTCAATGTGAGACGTAGAAGGTGTGGTTCTGGAGGAATATGAGGAGCAGGGATGGGGCAGGAGTGGCTGAGGGCCACCACAGCCTCTGAGCTGAGAATAAGATCTGTCTTATTTTCAGCTGAAACCAGCCTGGCCCTGGATCTGGCGAGGAGTCTAGAAGAAGCCTCAAGACAAGGAGCGTGTGGAGCTGTTCTCGGGAGGAGCCCAGGGTCTCTGTAACCATCCAGGTTCTAACAAGATGAAAACCCTGGAAGATGCAAATTCATGGGAGTCTGCTGCAAAACTGACCCTCCTTTCGATAAGAGACTCCTTTGCAATGGAGAAAATAATCAATGGTTAGAGACTGAAGCAGGTTCCTCCTGTGTTCTGCTACTTCCCAAAGGTTGCAGTCGGGAGTGGCCGGGAAAATCTTCTGCAGCTGGGCAGGTCCAAACATACTGTCTCCTCAGAGTGGGGAGGGCAGCCTAGGGATGGGTAGCTGACCACCTGCATACCGTCTTGCCTCGGCCAGAGTGTGCTTCTGAAGGATAAGCGGAGTGTATGCGCAGAGAGCCCTCCTTGCTCTGGCACATTCTCTGTGCCAAGGAACTTGCAGGAGAGAGAAGTTGCTTAGGCAGAGAGCTTCCTAAGGAGGGGCTAGGGATGGGTGGAGGGAGTGCAGGCCACTCCCTACCCTGGTCCCCAGGAGGTGCATGGAGAGTCCCTCTTGCCTTCTCCCTTCTCCAGCTGCCTTCTTTCTGACCATGCCTATCAGTCAGATGGGCCAGATCAGAGGCGAATGGACATCTTGACTTCCCTTGTGGGACAGGGCTGATGTAGGACCATGAGGTGTGGTGAAGACAGACAGCAGAGGCCTGAGATGAAAACCACCTGGGGACCCACTGCCCCATTAGAGGCCGGAACTGTGGGTGCAGGCCACCAAGACCCCTGCCATCTGCCTGCTCAGAGAAGTCCTGCCTTGTTGTTACCTCTTCCTTATCCCTAGCTGGCCCACTTTGAGGGTCACAGGGTAGCTTGAGCTCTGGAAGAGGGTACAGAGGTCAGGACCTTCTGTCTTCGGCACTGAGACCCTGAGATGATCATTGCCCTGGGCTCTGCTCTTTCTGGGGCCACAGTGTGCACTTGTCTGGAGCCCTGGGACACGGAGTCCCCCATCATGACCCTTTGACTGTGCTGTGAGGGGCAGGCATGCCTTTTGGGAATCCCCAGCCTCCACTGGTTGTGTCTGGCTCGAAGGTCCACAGAAGAGGGGTGACCTGGAGATGGTGGGTGACCTGGCAATGGCCGTGGGGGTCAGGAGGCAGTGGAATTATGGCAAAAGTGCCACAGCCTGCTAAGGGGTCTCCAACCCTAAACTTGTACGGTCTGAAAAGGGACTCCTCAGTCACCAGGTGCAGCTGACCCACCATTTGATGATAGGCTAGGGAACCTGTTGCCCCCAGGCTAGGATAGGGCTCTGGTCCTAATACAGCCGAGACCCCAGCGGTGGCCTAGAGACCAGGACAGTTGGCTCTATGGACTCCTGCTCACAGTCATTTTACAAACACCAGTCACTCCTCTGGTATGAGAAACCTAAAGTGTAAATAAGGACCAAAATGTACAAAATTCCAATAGATATTGGGAAATTAGAAGAAAATATTCAAATGAAGAGGGGAACAAGGGAGAGAGGAGGGAAAAAGGAAGGAAGAAGGAAAAAAGAAAGAGCAGAAGGGGGAAATGGAAAGAAAGCTTTTGTAAATAAGGAAGTGAAGAGGGGTTAGAGAGAGGGTAGGGGATGGGGAAAAAGAAGCCAGATAGGTCATGTACAGGTACAGACTCCCTGTGATGGAGGTGATCATGTATACCTAAAATGTACTAATAAAATAAACAAGAAAAATGACAAGAAGAAACAAATACCGGTCACTCATTCACCCTTCACCATTGTCTGAGACCTGAATTATGTCAGGGCTGTTTTGGAGGTGGGACTCAACTACAAACCCAGTTCTGCTTGGGTCTCAGGAGTCAGTGGGATGTGGAGTGAATAAATGAAGCATAGCTCTGTGGCCCAAAGGTGACAGGGGAGGCAGAATGTGTGTACAAGCTGATCCTCGAGCAGAATCTCAGGGCCAGGAGAACCCTGGAAGTGTGTCAATGACTGTCTTGCCTGTTCCTCATGATCACTACTGTGTGACCCCTGCCTTGTCATGCCTGACCAAGGGCTCAACCCCCAGAAGTGCAAACCTGAGCTCCACATCCCTCTTCCTGCCTCCACACCCTGTCCTTTAGTGCCACACCCGCCCGCTTTCTTACTCTTAGTCAGTTTCCCTCCCCTTCTCAGAAACCAGCCACGAGGCAGGGCCTGACTTCCTGCCTGGCCACCTCATCTGAGTCCACATACATCCTGGGAGTGGGGCTGGCTTTCTCCAGCTTTGCTAACCATGAGGTTTCCTCTGGGTCTCTGGGTCTCCACCTTCTCTCTCTTTGAGCTTCTGGGTATAATGTGGCAGCTCCAGTCTCCTGCCTAAGAAACAAAACAGTGGGAGCCCCATCCCCGCAGCTTCACCCTCTCTGCCTCACTCTGCCCCTTTGTAACATCCACACTTGCATGTTCTACCCAAGCTCATGCCAGTGAGGCCTCCTGGCAGGAAGAAACCTACTCCTGGTCCTAATTTCTATCACTGTCCTAATGGTCTTGAGTCCATACTGCCTACTCCTCAGAGAAGACCCCAGTGATTGCAGTCAAATCCAACTGTACTTCTGAATTCAGCTCCAGTAGCCTGTGTAACTCTTCCCTCTCCATACAGACTTTCATATAAATCATAAGTGTGCTTGTCAAATTGTCAAGTCCTGGCCTCTCCTATAGTTTCACTGGGGAAAATTTTACATTTTTATGTTTGTTGCTTCTAGTTAGAGACAGTTAACTCCTGTTTACTGGCTGTATTCATACAGTTGCTAAAATCTGTGACTTTTACCAACCGTCCTGCAATTCACCCGAAGTTTTCTCATCCTGGTCAGTGGCATTCTCTTTGGATTTAGCTCTCCTACTTTCCAGTCCCCTGGCTTCCCTCTCCCTTTATCCTCTTGCACTGGTTACCACCCCTGCTGCATAGCCCACCAGAAGTAGTGAGAGCAGAAAGTAGGACATTTGTCATGGGTGTGTCTGGAGATGCTCCTAATCTGATTGAGGAAGTTTCCTCCCGTCTCTAGTTTGCAAAGCCTTGATTTTATTTACTTACATTCATAAAATGATATTAAATTTTATATAAACTTTTGCATCTGAAGATAGAACGTGATTTTTTCCCTTTGCTTTTTCAATGTGGCAAATTTCAGTGATTGATTTTCTAATGGCAACTCTTTTCTGAAAGAAAGCTTTACACTGGTGGTTGTGGAACCAGCACAGGCACGGGCAGTGTGTTATGCGCATGTTTCTGACTCTGTGGGTTTTGGGTCTAGAGTTTTCTTTATGGAAAGTTTTCTTTCTTTAAAAACAGTTTTATTGAGGTGTAACTGACGTACAATAAACTGCACATATCTAGAGTGCACAATTTAATGAGTTCTGACCTTTAAACACACACATGAAACTATGACCACAATCAAGATAATGGACGTCTCATCAACCCAGCACCATTTCCTCTTCCTGCCCTTGCCGGAAACCACAGCTGTGCTTTCTGGCACTAAATGTTCGTTTGCATTTCTAGAATTTTATGTAAATGGAATCATACAGTATGTTCTTTCTTTCTTCTGAAATCTTGAGATTCATCCACACTGTATCAGTAGTTTCAGTTCCTTTCATTCCTGAGCCAGACTCCACTGCATGGATATATGGCTTATCCATTCTCCTACACAGAGGTGTTTGGGGTGCCTCATTGTCCAAATACTATGAATAATGCTGCTATGAACACTCATGTACAGTCTTTTTAGACACAGGTGCTTTAATTTCCTTTAAAAAGTACCTAGGAATAGAGTGATAGATCATGTGGTAGGCGTATGTTTAGCTGATTGTAAAACTCCTAAACTGTTTTCCAAAGTGTACTACATGTTTTGAGTTTAGTCTTTTCACATCTTTTCCAACAGTGCTAATCAGTCTTCTAATTTTAACTACTCTGGTAGATGTGTAATGATTTTAATTTGAATTCATTTAAAGCCTGATTACCTCTTCATGTGTGTGGTTGCTATCTATACATCTTTACTGATGAAGCTTGAATATTTTGCCTAACATTTTATTTGATTTTTGATTTTCTTATTCTTAAGTATGAGTGCTTATTATATCTTCTGAATATAATTTCTTTATTAGTTATATGATTTGCTAAAATTTTCTTCCAGTTGTAGCTTGCCTTTTTGTTTTCTTAGCAGTCTATTTCAAGACATTTTTAATTTTAATAAAGGTCAATTCATTTATGGATTTTCATTTATTTCATAATTTTTGTGTCATATCCAAGAAATGTTTGCATAATCTAAGTCCCTGAGGATTTTTCCCATATTTTCTTGTAGAAGGTCTACAATTTTGGGTTTTACATTTACACCAATGATGCATTCTGGGAGACAACTTTTTGGATAAAACCTCAAAAGTAAAAGCAACAAAGGCAAAACTTACAAGAGGAATTGCATCAAATTAAGCATCAACAAGCAGAGACAACTGACAGAATGGAAGAAAATATTTGCAAATATGCAGAAGATAAAGGACTAGAATTCAGTTTATAAGGGACTCAGACAACTCCATCTAAAAACCTATTAAAATGTGTAAAGGATCTGAACAGACAGTTCTCTAAATAAGGTGGAAGATGGTGGAATGATGAGCAGCAGAGAAAGAGCCACTCTTAGATTTGGTATCCAGATGCTGGAATACAACAAGTTGAGGAAGAGAAAGTGAAAGGTGGGTCCTTGGGACCCAGGAAGGATCTGACACAAGAATTAAAGACCACAGGGATAGCAAAGAGAGACTTCAATGAAGAAGAAGGTGAGAGGTGATGCTTTTCTTCCTGAGCCAAGACTCACTGCCTGGGAGATGTGGCTCAAACTTGCAGATGCATGGTGAGTACCAGTGACCTCAGAGGCCTCGGTAGAGAAATTCATCAGTAGAATGGAGCAGGGAATGCAGTGGACTCCAATGGCTGGTGAGTCATTCAGGTTCAGACATCCCCCAGGAGAGGGTAATTGGTGGTAGCCACCTTGGAGAGGGGCCAAGAACTCAGAACAGCTGTAGCTGACTCCTGATGTCAGGGTGAAGCTGCCAAGTTCAAGTTTGCAGGAGGTCAGGGAGCTGAGCAAAAGCTGGCAGGAGGCACACAGAGTGTTAGAGGTGATCTAACCAGATTCCAGCCTCATAGCCAGAAACCAGTTTAAACGTCAGTGGAATTGAAGTGCAGGCTTGCTGGGATTATTCACTAACCTCTGTAAAGCTATGGCTGGCTTGCTGATATTAATCAATTTGGACCTGGACTGTGTCTGCCCATGATGTCTCCTAGTGTCAGCAGGGACATGAGTTGAAGTGAACATTTTTAAAAATCTTATTTTCTTCCCTTTTTTCCTTGTTTTTATTTTGTTTTGTTTCTTCTTGATTATTTGGTCTTTTTTTTATATGAGTGAAATAAAGTTTCTAGTATTTTTGATTGTTCTGTTCTCATATTTATTTCTTCCTTCTTTCTTTCCCTCCTGTCTTCTTCACCACATTCCCAAAGTTTGCATAATATCCCTTTTTCTTCAGTCTTATTTCTAATCTCTTCTTGTTCTTGTTCTCATTCTTCTTCTCTTTCTTCCTCTTCCTTCTTCTCCTTCTCTCCTCCACCCCCTCCTTCTCCTCTTCTTCTTCCACCTCCACCTCCTTCTTCCTCCTCCTCCTCCTCCTCCTCCTCCTCCTCCTCCTCCTCTTCTTCTTCTTCTTCTTCTTCTTCTTCTTCTTCTTCTTCTTCTTCTTCTTCTTCTTCTTCTTCTTCTTCTTCTTCTTCTTCTTCTTCTGTTTCTCCATTTTTTTCCCTAACCCCTTTTAAACTTTTTTACTGAGGGTAAAATCACCATATTGAATACTTATTTCCTGTATAAAAGTTTCTGGTTCATTTTAGATTTTGTTATACAACCACGAATCTAGTTCATATGGTTAAAGGTGGCAAATTAATAATTACCACAGTTTGCCATTTTCTAGGCTGTGTTTGATGCTATTTTTATTGCTGATTCTACTATTGTAGTCAATTGTTCTTGCTGGTATAGCAACACTGAGATTGCCTAAAAGTCAAAGAAATCCTATAGGCCAGTGCCAAAGAACGTGAGTTGGATCAAATAAGAAGCAACTTCTTATCCCCAATAAAATTGAAGAGGCAGGACCTGGAAAAAGATGCAAAACCCAAAACCCAGCTACACCTGGAAAATATCTCTGAGAAGTAATCATTTCCTGAGGGTTCTGAGCACTAGTAATAAAGCTACTTTCCATAAGCAATTTACAAGGATCAACCCAGGAATTAAACAGACAAACATACAAAAATGAGAAGACACTTAAACAAGATTCAACCCCAAATGTCCAGCTCAGGTGATGAAATAGAACAATTTAAAAGCTATCCACCTGAATTCTCTGATGTGGTAATAGTAGAAGTAACAAAAAAGGTGAATGAGATGTTAGAAAAAAGTCAAATCAGAAATAATTTCTCAGATCACTACAGAGGTGGTGATACTGGTTTATTTAAGATTTCTATATGTTCTTAATTTAGCTTTGGTAATTCATATGTGTTTAGTAATCTGTCCATTTCTTTTGCATTTTCCATCTTATTAGAGTAGAATTTCTCAAGGTAGATATAGAGGATCTTCTGGATTAATAAAGGGTCCATTTTATTTTCACTCTTTCCATTCCTAATTGCATGGACTTGAGTCTTTCCTTTTTTTTTTTGATAAGGTTGGCTAATTGTTGATTTTATTTAATTTTTCAAAAAACCAAATCTTTGATTCATCAATTCTTTGTATTGTTTTCTTACTCTCTGTTGTGTTAATTTCTGCTCTTATCTTTATAATTTCCTCCCTCATACAAGCTTTGAGCTTGGTCTTTCTTTCTTTCTTTCTTTCTTTCTTTCTTTCTTTCTTTCCTTTGGTAACAGGTATCAAACTCATGATCTCGCACTTGTGAGGCAGGCACTTATGCTGCTGAGCTAAATCCCCGGCCCTCTACTCTTATTTTTCTAGAAAGTTGAGGTTCAACATTAAGTTGTTTATTTGAGCTCACTGTTTTCTTGATATGGGTATTCACTGGTATACATTTCCCTGGTAGGACTGCTTTCATTGTGGTTCGTATATTCTGGGATGTTGTATTGTCATTATCATTTATTGTAGAAATGATCTAATTTCTTCTTTAAATTCATTTGTGACTGATTGGTTGTTATGGAGGGTATTATTTAATCTCCATGTATCTATGAAGTTCTTGTGTTTTTTTTTGCCATTTTTTTTAAGTATCTTTGAATCAGGATCTTGCCATGCAGTTCAGGCTGGCCTTGAACTCATTTTGTATCCCAGGTTGATCTCAAACTTGCAACAATCTTTCTGCCTCAGTCTCTGGAATGTTGGGATTATAGGCATGCACCACCATGCCCAGCTGACCATTTATGCTTAATTTTATTGCACTATGGTCTGATAATATGCATGAGATAATGTAAATTTCTTTGTATTTACTTGAGAATGTTCTATGGGCTACTATCCAGTCTATTTTAGAGAATGTCCCATGTGAAGCTGAGAAGAATGTGTATTCTGATATTGTGGGGTAGAATATTATTTTGACATTTATTAAGTCCATTTATTCAAAAGTTTGGTTTGGTTTGGTTCTAATATTTCATTGTTGATTTTTTGTCTAGTTTATCTGTCTATTTGTGGCAGTGGGGTATTGGGGTCCCCAAATATAATTGTTAGTGCTTATTTGATTTTTTTATGTCTGGTAATATTTTTTATATAATTGGATGCATTTGTTGCATATATATTTATGATTGTTATCTCTTCTTCTTGGATTGTTCCCTGTACAAGGATGTAGTGACCTTCTTTGTCTCTCGGCTTCTTTTTCACTCGGCTTGAAATCCCCTGCTACCCATTCTTTTTTCTGGTTTCTTGTTGTATCAAGTATTGTTTTCCACCCTTTGAATTTTAGTATATGAATTTCTTTTTGAAGCAAACATTTTTCTTGTAGTTAGCATATTGTTTAAGCTTGTTTTGTGATCCATTCTGCCAGTTTGTTTCTGGTGAATTGAGGTCATTAACTTTGATGGTTATAATAATATGTATTGACTGATTTTGTCATGTTATTTTCCTGTTGTTTTCTCCCTCTTTTCTCCTCCTTGTGTATTGGATTAAATTTTTTTTGGAGGGGTTCATGCATTTGTAGTCTGTGTTATCTCTTTCTAGAATGCCCTTAAGAACATTTCAGAGTCCTGGTTTAGCGTTCATGAATTTTCTCAGGTGTTCTTTGTCATGTTATTTCTCCATTAATTTTGATTCAAAAAGAAATTCAGTCTGAAAGCCAGTGATGGAAAACAATATTATAATAGTGTTCTAATAATTTTGTAATAATTTATGGTTGATTTTTTTGTCTTTAGAGGTTGGTCTCGACTTATGCATATGGCCCCAATGGTAAAACAGCCTGCACAACAGCCTAGACCTGTTACAAAGCCCTTCCTTGTTCTGGGCCCCACTCAAAACTAGCAGTTTTCTGAGTCATTGAGTAGGTGGGCCAGAGTAGGACATCTAAATGGGGAGTGTTGCCTCCAAAACCCAAATAGGCTCACTAGGCACTGTGCCTCTTTTTTGACTGTAGGGATAGCCAGATATAACAACTTATCTTTTACCTTAGAAAAGATATCACTAAATGTCTCACATCACTAAGTTTCTAGAAATTCCACTGAGGTAGAGGTAGAAAGATCTTGAATTTTCTTTGGATTTATTCCCCATCTTCTGACTCCCAGAAAATGTTTTTCTAACAAGTGTAGAGTGGTTGCTACCAATCAGCATAGTATCATCAATGAAATGGACCAGTGTGATACCTTGTACAAGAGAAGGCAACTTAAGTTGTTATAGGGCTAGAAAGCTAATATGACCCTGAGGTTGGACAGTGAAGATGTATTGTTGGCCCTACCATCTCAAAGAAAATTGTTTCTGATTATCCTTATGCATAGGAATGGAGGAAAAGGCATTTGCCAAATCAGTAGCTGAGTACCAAATACTAGATGTGTTAATCTCCTCAAGCAAGGAAACCACATTTGGTACTGAAGCTGCAATTGGAGTCCCCTTGATTCAGTTTGTGGTAACCTACCATCATTCTCTAAGACCCATTCATCTTCCATGCAGACCAAATGGGAGAATTAAGTGGAGATGTGGTAGGGACCATCACCCCCTCATCCTTCAAGTCCTTGATGTAGGTACTAATCTCTGGAATCCTTCCAAGAATGAAATATTCCTTTTGGTTTACTATTTTTATCAGGCAAAGGCCACTCTAATGGTTTCCACTTGGACTTTCCCACCTTAATAGCCTTCACAATACAGGTTAGGAAATCAATTTGAGGTTACTGACAAGAACTAAGTCTATCTATCTATCTATCCATCCCAGTTTTGCATTCTGGAAAAGGGAAAATGAGTACAGAATGGATTTGAGAATCTACTGTACACACTGTGAGTTGGACCTTTGCTAATACTCCATTGATCACTTGACCTCCATAGGTCCTTACTCTTTCTGGAGGGACACAATGATGTTTTGAGTTCCCTGGAGTCAGTGTTAGTGCAAAGCCAGTGTGTAGTAGACTCTGAAATGTCTGATCATGCCTCTTCCTCTAAAGTACAGTCACTCAGACAAAAGGCCTTAGATCCCTCTTGGAAAGGATGGGAGAAGGACTGAATATAAATTTTTGGTGTATCAGGATCCTTTCTCAAGGAGTCCTGGCCTCCCCTTTATTCAAGGGGCTCCTGGTGTTTACCTGGGTCAGATCTGGGAACTGGTTGAGGGGTCATGATTCCCTGATTCCATGATTTGATTCCTGATTCCATGTTCATTTTCCCTTAAATTTTTTTCTGATTACACAAATATAGCAGAATTTTGTAGACTTTTCATTGATTTCACTTTTGGAAATGCTGTGATTGATCAGCCAACACCATAGATCTTAATGTGTCCAATTTTTCTGGTCCTTGTTCTGCTTCTGCTGTCCATTACAGTAAATACATGTACTCTACTGCTGGTGATTAAGTGCTGCCACTTGACCTCTGCTACTCCAGTATTCAGTCAAGCCCACTGCCCTTAAATTTCCCAATTGAGTAGCTGTGGAGCCCATTAGGAGGTCTGGCATACAGAGAAGAGCAATCACAGGCTCTTTCAGGTATTAGTGAAGGGTACATTTTGTGGATCATCTCACTGTGGAGGATTAGGTTTACCGTGACAGACCCACTCCATCATTCCCATTTTGCTAAACCTCTGAATTCAGTCATCCACTAAACCATGAATATCAGGCACCTCTAACTCCTTTACCATGGGCCATTATTTGATCCATACTTCTTTCAACCAGCCAATTAAGCTATCAAGATCTTTTTTTACCCCATGAGCTGCAACATTAATTTCAGAATCCCTGCTTAATGGGCCCATATCAACATATCCAAGTGTATATTTTTTCTACCATTGTCATACACTCATAAAATCTATTCCCATATTTCAAGAAGTTCTTTGGAAGAATACCAGGATTCCCATTGGGTCATACTATGTACCTCACCCTTAGGAGCCTTCTGAGATTTGAACCTGACTATAGACCTAGAGGCAAAAGTGGATGGTACATGTGGGTCCTGAGGACTGTCAATATTATTATGCTTGTTCTGCACAGGATTAGTTTTCTCAAGTATACTAGAAGAGGCCAACACCACAAGTGATGGAAAAACTTCAGCCAATGGGAGTGTGGCAATCCCTTGCTCTGGAAAAGAATCTTAATAGCATCTAAAAACTTGGCATCCAAACTCCAGCCAGAGACACCCGTGGCTGGTCTAGACACAGGCCTCTCCTATGGCCCAGTCTTCTTTGCAGAGATCACCTCCAGGCAGCTGGCTTAGACTCTGACCTCCCCTGTGACCCTGTTTTCTCTGCAGGTGGCCTTTCAGGACCAGGAACTCCAGTCAGAGCTCCTACCCTTTCTTCAAGAAACTTGGGTTACAGCAGATTAACTGTGCTAGCTTGAGGGGAGATTCAGTGACTGACTCACCCAAATGGAAGATCTTGGCAGGTTCCAGCCAGTTTGGTGAGTATGCCCCTAAAATAGAGGTGTACAGAGGGTAAATGGGCCAGTAGTAAATCTCCCTCCAACTAACTGTAAGACCTTAGTGAGTCTGACAAGAGTGAGAGTGACTCCTTCCTGCACACAGAAAACATCAGGCAAAGTGAGGAGTGTGCCAATAAGGACTCCACTAGCTTGGAGAAAATCAAAAGGGTTTATGAGACACACAAGTACACAAGAGGAACACAGTAGGGCCTCAGCTAACACAAATACTATAGACAGGGAGATTTGGTACCCTGGAATAACCAGAAGATAAAGTAATAGCAGGAAATAAAAGTTGACTTACATCAATACTACTAGATTTGACAGCCAAGGAAGTATATAGAACTCACCCAACAGGCCCTGAAGTGGGAAGTCAGGTGACTGGCCCATCTCTTCATTGTGGGATCCAGCAATTGGACAAATATTAACCTTACATTAGGACCAAAAGATACATACTACCAACAGTGGACCCTAGTGGTATTGAAAGACCAAATATTAACTTGAAAGGGGAAAAGTGGCAAAAGGAAAAAGAAAAACACAATCTCAAACATCTGGTACACAAGGTACAAGTACAGGAGACATTCAAATAGAGGACTTCAAAGTAACCTACCAGAAACCTCTGAAAAGATAGTGAGTGAAATAAAAAATCAACTCCATGAGGCTATAGAGGAAATCAAATTAGAAGAACTCTCTCATGTAAAGATAGAAATAACAACCTTAGTAAAGGAATTGCTGACTGCAGCTAAAGAAGAAATAGAGAAAAAAGTATAGAAGCATGGGAAACTGATTGAAACTTTGAATGAACAATATAGAAAACATGCAGAATTCATGAAACAAACTCAAAGAGACATCCAAGAAACAAAAATTCTATTCAAAGTGTACAAAACTACTTAAATGAAGCTGAGGATAGGATTTTGGACCTTGAGGACAAGACTGCAATTAGTGAACAGAAAATGATAAAGCAGCATGAAGTGAAAATCCAACAGCTTCAAGATGATGCCAAGAGAAAAAATATAAGATTAATAGGCATCAATGAAGAGGCAGGAGCCAATGCAAATGACATAGCCAAAATATTCACAAAAGTAATAGAAGAAAATTTCCTAAGCATAGGAAAAAAAAATCTGATGTGCAGATAAGTGAGGCATATAGAATGCCAAACAGTCACAACCAACATAAATCTACACCCAGACATATAATAATTAAGGTCTCAGACATAAAGCATAAAAACAGAATACTAAAAGCTGTCAGAGAAAAGACACAACTCACCTATCGAGGAAAGCCCATTATAATCACAGCAGAGTTTTCAGCACAAAGCCTCATGTCAAGAAGAGTTTGTAGTGAGGTATTTCAAGCCCTGAAAGAAAACAACTTTCAACCTATACTGATGTACCCAGCAAAACTGTCATTCAAATTTAATGGAGAAAAAAGATACTTTCACGACAAAGAACAACTGAAGAAATTCACATCCACCAAGCCAACCCTAGACAGATTATTGAAAGACATACTAGATAGAGATAAAAATGACCACAATCTGCAGAACAACAACAGAAAGAAACCACTAGGTAGGACAAGCAGTTAAACAAGGGGGAAAAGCAGAAAGCAAACAACTGGAACATAATATGGCAAAGTCTAGCCAGTACATATCAGTGTTTTCCATAAATGTAAACGGCCTCAATTCACCTATCAAAGCAAATAGGCTGACAGAATTTATCAAGAAACTGGATCCCACAATATGCTGTATACAAGAAACACATCTGACCCAAAAGGAAACTCATAGATTAAAAGTCAAAGGATGGAAAACAGTATTCCATGCAACAGGAACTCAGAAAAAAGTAGAGGCAATTGTTTTATTTGCAGACAAGGTGAAGTTCAAACCTAAAATGATTAAAAGAGATAAAGAGGATCACTACATACTCTTTAGTGGAAAAATTCAGGAGCAAGAACTAACAATTATAAATATATATGCACCAAATACAGGAGTATCCAACTATATAAGACAGGTACTAATGGACCTGAAAAACCAAATACACAAGAACACAATTATAACAGGTGATCTTAACAGCCCATTGTCACAAAGAGATAGATCAACTAGACAAAAAATCAGCAAAGAAATAACAGAACTGAATCATACGTATGAGCAATAGGACTTAGTAGAGGTTTACAGAGTGTTCCACCAAACCACCTCAGAATACACATTCTTCTCAGCTGCGCATGGGACATTCTCCAAAACAGACCATATATTACCCCATAAAACATTCTTAAGTAAGTGCAAAGGTATAGAAATCATACCATGCATAATATCTTATCATAGTGCACTGAAATTGGAAATTAATGGTAAAAGAAATTGCAAAACCAGCATAATTACAGGGAAATTAAATAACAACCTTTTGAACAACCTGTGGGCTACAGATGAAATTAAAGAAGAAATAAAGCAATACCTACAATTCAATGAAAATTAGGAAGCAACATACTGTAACCTATGGGATGCAATGAAACCAGTCCTAAGAGGGAAATATATAGCAATAAATAGTCATATCAAGAAAACAGAATGAGCACAAATAAACAACCTAATGCTTCATCTCAAGCTTCTAGAAAAAGAAGAGCAAGTTAAACCCAAAGCTCATAGAAGAGAGGAAATTGTAAAGATTAGAGCAGAAATCAATGCAATTGAAACTAAAAAAAAAATACAAAGAAGTAGTGAATCAAAAAGCTGGTTTTTTGAAAGAATAAAAAAAATGACAAACCTCTAGCTAACCTCATAAAAAAAAGAAAGAAAAAACCCCAAATTCATTCAATAAGCACTGAAAAGAGGGAAATTACTACAGATCCCATGGAAATTCAAAAGATCATGAATACCTATTTTGAAAACCTCTACTCACATAGAGTGAAACACAGAGGAGATGGACAGATTTCTAGAAACATATGAACTACCAAAGCTCAACCAAGAAAATGTGGCAATTTTGAATAACCCAATATCAGCTACTGAAATTGAAAATGGACTTAAAAACTTACCAACAAAGAAAAGTGCAGGTCCTGATGGATTCATGGCTGAATTCTACAAGAAATTTAGAAAAGATTTGATGACAATACTCCTTAAAGTCTTCAATAAAATTGAAAAGGAATCAGTCCTCACTAAATCATTTGTGGAGGCAAGTATTACTCTGATACCAGAACCAGAGAAAAACCCAACCAAAAAAAGAACTATAGGCCAATCTTACTAATGAACATTGATGCAAAGATTCTCAATAAAATACTGGCAAATAGAATGCAGCAAATCATCAAGAAGATTATACATCATGACCAAGTGGGATTCATTCCAGGAATGCAAGGATGGCTGAACATATGCAAATCAATAAATGTAATACACGACATCAACAAAGCCAAAAACAAAAACCACATTGGTCATCTCAATAGATGCAGAGAAAGCTTTTGACAAAGTCCAACACATGTTCATGATAAAAACCCTTCAGAAACTCAGAATACACGGCTTCTACCTCAACCTTATAAAGGCCATTTATGACAAACCAACAGCCAACATTATACTAAATGGACAAAACTGAAAGCTTTCACTTTAAAATCAGGAACAAGACAAGGGTGTCCATTCTCACCACTCCTATTGAACATAGTTCTAGAAACACTAGCCAGGGCAATCAGACAAGAGAGAGAAATAAAAGAAATAAAGATAAGGAAAGAAGAAGTTAAATTATCACTATTTGCAGATGACATGATACGCTATATAGAAGATTCAAAAACTCCATTTAAAGACTATTAGAAGTAATAAACAAGTTCAGCAGTGTAGCTGGATACAAAGTCAATGCTCAAAAATCAATAGCATTTCTGTACACAAACAAAAAACTCACTGAGAGAGAAATTATGGAAATATCACGCTTCACAATAGCATCTAAAAAAATGAAATAGTTAGAAATAAACCTAAGAATGTAAAAGACCTATATTCTGAAAATTATACTATCTAAAAAAGGAGATTGAAGAGGATATTAGAAAATGGAAGGATATTCTTTGCTTTTGGCTAGGAAGAACCAACATTGTGAGAATTGCCATACTCCCAAAACTGTTATACAGATTTATCACAATCCCAATAAAAGTACCATTAACATAGCTCACAGATCTGGAGAAAACACTCTTAAAATTCATTTGGAAACAGAAGAAACCTAGAATAGCAAAGGCAATTCTCAGCAACAGAGGCAAGGCAGGAGGCATCTCAATTCCTGACTTGAAACTATACTACAAAGCCACAGTGATAAAATCAGCATGGTACTGGCAAAGAAATAGATCTAGGATCAATGGAACAGATTAGAAGATGCAAGCACAACTACAAAGATACTAAGTCTCCTGATATTTGACAAGGGGCTAAACATGTCCACTGGAAGAAGGATAGCCTCTTTAATAAATGGTTTTGGAAAAATTGGCTCTCTACATGCCAAAGACTGAAACTAGACCCATGCCTGTCATCATGAACACAACTAAAGTCTAAATGGATCAAAGGTCTAAATATTAAAACAGAAACAGTAAATCTACTGGAAGACAAGGTAGGTGAGAGTCTTGGAGACATAGGGGTAGGCAGAGAATTCATGAACAAAACACAAACTGCACAGGAAACACTTCAAAGAATCAACAACTGGGATCTCACATTATTGAAATCTTTCTGCATTTCAAAGGAAATCACCAACAGAGTGAAAAGAAAACCCACAGAGTGGGAAAGAATTTTAGCCAGCAAACCCTCAGACAAAGGACTTATGTCCAGAACATATAAAGAATTGAAAAACAGCAATCCCCCCAAATTCCAAGACCCTCTCCAAAAATGGGCATCTGAAATGAACACACAGTTCTCAGAGGAAGATATATGAAAGGCAAATAAATACATGAAGAAATGTTCACCATCACTGCTCATTCGAGAAATGCAAATTAAAACAGCATGGAGTTTCCACTTCACACTGGAAAGAATAGCTGCCATCAAGAAATCAACTGATAACAAATGTTGGCGAGGCTGCGGGGAAAAAGGAACACTGCTTCACTGTTGGTGGGAGTTCAGACTGGTACAGCCACTATGGAAATCCATGTGGAGAATTCTCAGAAGACTAGGATTGGTAGTTCCACTCAACCTAGCTATTCCCCTCCTGGATATTTTCCCAAAAGAACTGAAAAGGTCGTGTCACAGTGATATATGTGCCCCCATGTTCATAGCAACACAATCTGTAATAACTAAATCTTGGAAACAACCAAAATGCCCATCAACTACAGAGTGGATGAAAAAGATATGACAATTTATACAATGGAATATTACTCAGCTATAAAAAGGATGATCTTGAGGACTTCATATTGAGATGGAGGCATCTTGAGCGTATTCTCATAAGTGAAAGTAATAAGAATCATATTTATAAATATCACATTGTGTCTCTAGTGTAAAATGCAATAAGAAATGTAGGAGTAATAAAACCCAAAATGTGTAATTGCTATTGTAAAAAAGAGAGGAAAAGAAAGTGCTCTAAAGGATATAACTGCATGTATATTTAAGTGTGTAGGATTGATAACCATATTACTGAGTTTTTGTTGGATAGTTGAACAGAATTGTTTGCAGTCTCACTGTATGAATGTCCACTTTCTATACTTTAATTTTGTAACTTGAACAACTATTTCTAAGAGGACAATATGTAATTTATCAACTAAAAAAGGTAATAATAAATGTAGGAGTAATAAAACCCAAAATGTGTAATTGCTATTGTTAAAAAACATGAGGAAAAGAAAGTGCTCTAAAGGATACAACTGCATGTATGTTTAAGTGTGTAGGATTAATAATCATATTACTGAGTTTTTGTTGGATAGTTGAACAGAACTGTTTGCAGCCTCACTGTTTGAATGTCTACTTTGTATGCTTTAGTTCAGTAACTTGAACAACTATTTCTAAGATGACAGTGTGTAATTTGTCAGTTAGTGATTTCTTAGTGTTTATTTTATTTTATTTCATTTTTTTTGGAATTTTGTATTATTGCTTTCCTTTTTTTCTTCTCTTTAAATAAAAAAAAACTTGGCATCCTCAGCTTCATCAGGATCCTCCCACACATTTCCACCCCAGTTTGTGACACCCCATTCTTTTCCAGTCAGCATCTTTCCTCACCTTTGCTTCAGATACCCTTTGAGGTAGAGGATTAAATTTATGTTGTAATTCAGTCAATCAAATTATGAGAGCTTGGGTTTGTGCAAACTCAGCCTTGTGACTACAAGAGAGAACATTTTCTTTTAGGACACACTTCAGAACTTTTAAATTTCTTATGTGCATCTGGAGCTGAAAATTTGAATCTTTGAGCTTCTTAGTTTGCTTTATTAATTTGTCTCCAGTGTCAGAAGACTTTAGCTTTTCTATTGGAGTTTTGAGCTCATTGTTTTCTTTCACTAGTTTGCTCAGAGGGGCTAAGACCAACCAGCCAGGGTCATTATATTTCCCAGTCTTGGACAGATATTCAAAACTTTCATGTGAGGAATCACTGAATTCCTTACACTTCATAAGTCATGAATTAGGATAATCAAATAAATCTACATAGCACATAAATTTAAAAATTCACAGCAAGTATTATCAATATTCCCCATAGAATTAGAAGGAGAGACCATGTATGTTTTGGTCTCATCAAATTAGAGAGCCAATAACAGGAACCCTTAAAGACATTAAAGAATTTCATCTTCACAGTTATGTTTCTCTAGAGCCACTCACAGTACCAAAATATGTATCAGTGTTTATTAAAAAAACAATTATAGTACAAGATCTACAAATGTATAAGAATTTACAAGATTTGCTTATAATGGCACCCATAGAGTCAGAGGAGGAAGGATGCAGAGGTTCTGGAGGCTCAAGAGTTCAGTTAAAGTTCAGGGGCTCCCTGCAGTGTTCCGTGTGAGTCTGTATCAGGAGGCCAATGACTCAGCAATGAAAGGCTGGTGCCATTTTATTTTGTTTGCATGTATTTTACTTTAATGTAAAAGATTGTTCAGTGTTTGTCTTTCTGTACTTGGATTATTTTACTTAGCAAGATACCTTCTGGTTCACTCCCCCCACACACATGTTTTTTCAGACAGTGCCTCTCTGTGTAGCCCCAGCTGGCCTCAAATTCATGGTGACCTTCCTCCCTCAGTCTCCCAAGTGTTGGAATTACAAGCGTGCGCCACCACCTCCAGCTAATATTGCTACAAGTAGGAGAATTTCCTTCGTAAAAGGCTGAATAATATCTCCCCCTTCAAAGATTTCCTGTGCTCATTCATGTCACTGGATACTGATGATGTTTCTGTGCTCTGGCTATTGGTAATTGTGGAGCAATGAAGATGGGAGTGCAGATGGCTCTTTGACATGCTGATGTCACATCTTGTGGGTCTATATCCAGACTGCTTGATCTTACAATAATTCTTTTTAATGTTTTAGCTTTTTTATTTTTATTTTTTTGAGGAACTTCCATACTGTTTTCCACTATGGCTGGGGACTGCACAATCCAGCTATAGGTGATGCCAAGAATTTTTTTGGGTCAGATGCCATTGGGTGACTTGGGCCCCTCAGTTTGGCCTCTTTTCTTTTCTTTTCTTTTCTTTTCTTTTCTTTTTTTTTTAAAGCCAATTGGTAGAGCTTGAAGCAGGCTAATCCGGGTGGCTGGGTGTGCTCTATAATAGGACATGGGGTGTATGCAGTGGTGCCCTGAAGGACAGTCCTTGACCATTATCTGTAGGCAACAGAGGTGTGGGCATTAGGGCTGCTTGGAGAAGAGGCCCTTCCTGGTGACAGGTTCCCACATCCCCCAGGTGGACAATATTGAGTGCTGCTATCCGTGCAGCTCCAGGCTAGTAGTGCCCCTCTGCCCTCTGGCACTCACATTCCTGTGCCCATAGAGGGGAGGCCTGGATCACAGCTTGAGTCAAGGGAACAAATGAATCTTCAAACTATATTCTGAAGTGACCCAGGCCATTTACGCCATGATGGCTGATACTTGTCCTGCAGGATTGTCACAGACAACACCACAAATTTCCAAGAATGCCATCTGCTCATCCACTTAACTGTCCTGGTATCCCTTTTTCCATATCCTGACCCACCTGTCCATCCCTGTGTGGTTCCCTGAGGTGATCACTCTCCCTTCTTACCAGGGGGCAGCATGCTGTGTCTGTGTGAGGGCAGCTGCTCAAGGTCCATGGACTTCTGCCACACAGGCTCCTGGGACCTGGCTGATGAGGAGGTTGTGTGCTGCCAACTGGGCTGTGGCAGGCTGTGGATGTCGTGAGGGGCCTGGACCAGGGCCTGTGTGGCTGGATGACATGGAGTACTGTGGCAGTGAAATGTCACTGTTAGGCTGTCCTGTGGACCCATGGGGATGTGGAGACCGTGAATGAAAGGTGAATGCAGGAGTGCACTGCTAGGTAGGTAAATGGACAGCGAGGGGGGAAGGTGGGGAGAGGAGTACAGGGCAGTGTCTTTAAATGTCTCCTCTTTTCTGCTGGTACAGATCCCCCAGCACAGGTACCTTGTGTGAGATGTCTCATTTGTTGTTCTAAGTGCGGGTTTCTGTCCTCCTGCTCTGTTGAACTCTGGCTAAGCAGGGTAGGGATGCTACCTCTGTGTCTAGGCAGGTTTGTGTTTCCTACCTCAACCCACTATGGGATTAGAAATCTACCTGGAATTTCCATCTGGCTCTTCTACCTGGGCCCTTGAGCCACTTTCCCTTCTAATCTTGTGGTATATCTGAGAGAACATCCATCCATCCAACCATCCATCCATCCATCCATCCATCCATCCATCCATCCAGGTAGCATCTCTCCTGCAGACCCCACCCTACACCTTAGAGGTTGAAGTCATCCAGGCTCAGGCTCACATTGTCCCAGGCAGCCAGTGTACACAGGAGGCCTTGCCTTTCTCTGTTCCCCACAGCCCGTTCTTTGGCCCTTCCACCTGTTGCCCAGGCCTGGTCCTTGCTGATACTGCCTAACTGCTTGTTGGCTGCCTATTGGGTTTTGTCTTCCTGGTATTGGTTGCTCAGTGCTGTCATAGCAGAGGTGAGCAGAGGCCCTGGGATCAGAGTCTAGGGAAAGATTTTGGCAATCCCAGTTATGGCAGATCCTTCTTATTCTGGTCAGTGCCCTGAATTTAGGCTGTTCTTCATGACAGCCCTGCTTGGTGACTCTGTGGAGTCATGAGGTATTGAGATCTGGGGCTCTTGGGCTTGTGTGTTCTGCTGCTTCTGAGATGGGTGGATGAAGAGAATCTCATCTCCAGGGCACAAGGGGTCTGCCCCCTATCTCTTATGCTTTCATTGCAGCAGGGTGTTTGCAGGGGTGGGTTTAGGATCTGAGATCAACAAGTCTTATTAGAACCCCAAGTACTGTGTTCTCCAGGCCATCCTATGCTCAATGGGGCTGATGCAGAAGAACCAGCATTCTCAGCATGCACTGGAGTATACAGAGGCCAGGGAGGGGGTTGAGCCTGTAGGAATATTTGTCCATAAGGTTCTTATATGGTCTCTCTGTGCTGAAGGAGGATTATGATGACACAGGAGAACTGGAAAAAGGTCAGGAAGTGAAGACAGAGGAGGTGGAGGGAGTCTGGGTTCCTGCTAAGCCCCACAGGTGTGCAACTCTGTGAAGTGGTGTCTATCTCATTTTTCCTGCTTTACTACTCTACACTAGACAGGAGTTATGTTTAAAAGACTCGAAAGCTGCTTCTCTGTGTCTATGACCCCCATTTCTGTCTCAGTCCTGAGAAGCTGGTCTGTCCTCCTGTTCCTTCAAGGCTACTACTCAGACTCAATTTTCTGACAGGTACATATGGAGTCAGAAAGGCCCTAAATTGTCTTTTGGTTCATTCCAAAGCTGTGCTGAAGTCGTTTTGTTGGTGTCTGTGAGAGCTCTCTAAGTTCCCTGGGGGGAAGAATGATGAGAGGATGTAGAACATAAAGATAGAGACTGAAAGCTGGGATCAGGTGGAGGAAGAGACTGCTCAACCTCTTCAGTGTGTTTATTTATACCCTTGTCATACCATGCCCCTTTGCTTAATTATTTCTCTTCTTCCTTGTGTTCTCCTGTGTTCTCAGGGCTGGAACACTTGTTTGCCTCCAGCACTCCATGCCCCCAGTGTGTTTCTCGGGCACTCCGTGCCCTTAGGGCACTTTTGTGTGAGCACTTGTGCTTTTGGCTCCACATGTGTGAATGATCACTAGCTCAGCAGCTCCCAACATCCTTCTAGCATCTGGTCTCCAAAGGGTACAGAAGGTTCCCTGGGTGAATGATTGGATGGAAGTGGGGGACTTGGTTTGAGAGATTTTCTTATTATCACTTGACTCCACTGCATCCAATCCTGGTCTTTCTCTATTTTGTCTTTCTGTGTTGCAGGAAACCAGAAACTAAGGAATCCCTGAGAATCACAGTGCATGCTTTATTCCTTCATGGCAGGCATGGCTCCTTGCACCTTGGCCCCCAATGCTCAAGCTGGAGTGGAAGACCATAGTGGCCCCTGACCCAACATATGATGACCCTGAGCTGACTGTGGGGATCATGAGGTCCAGATACTGGGTAAACCTATAAATCTGGGGCCTTCCTTTTCCTGATTCTTAAATGCAAATTTATTCATTTAAAAAAATTTTTTTTTATCTTTTGTCTTTTTAAGACATGGTTTCACTGTGCAGTTCTGGCTGACCTTGAACTCAAAGGGATCCTCCTGCCTTAGCCTTCCAAATGCTGGGATTACAGGTGTGCCCTACCATGCCCAGCCTGAGATTTTATTAAACTGTCTTAGAACTCATGCATTCATCTTTAGTCTCTCACTGAAATTTTCATTAGACATCATCACAGCTCAGGTTCTATTTTAGGCTCAATTCTTTTCCTCACTATGGACCTTTCTCTAGGCTTTGAGTGTTTTCAACACATCTTTGTCCTCAAAATTCTTCTGAGATCTGCAGAGGGATTTGCCAGTGAAACACACAGTGTTTCTCCTTTCACACGTGGCCAGTCCTCCTTCAAGGGAAGTGATTCAACCTGAAACTCCAACTGTCACAGCTGCCCTGTTCTTGCTCCCAGAATGTCCTGTGACCACACAGGCAAACTCTGACCACTCTTATCCAGGGTTGCAGCCTGCTTGACCAGATCAACCTGTGACCACCTTTGTTCAACAAACCAATCTATGTTCACATCCTCCTGGCAACTTCCACCCACAACTATGCCCACTCATTAAAATATTTTATTAGTACATATTTGCAGTACATAGTGATTGCATGCATCATGGGGAGTTGTTATATATACATACCATATCTTAGTTCTTTTTACTTTGCCTTCCTCTTCTTTTTTTCCCCTCTCTCCATGTCTATATCCCTTTCCTCTTTGCAAAAGATATATTTTTCTTATTTCTACTATCCATCCTTTATTTTGCTCTTTAAGCTATTTATATTTTGGGTTTCTCATGTAAGAGAGACCATGAACCATGCCCTCTCATGACCGCCATCCATGATCTCCCTCACATCGATCAAACCCTTTAAGGACATACACATTAAAGACTGTACATCCATGACTACATCCTCCCTGGAAGATGCATTTGCTGATATTGTTTGGATTAGGTTTGCAAAACTGGAACTCTTAATGGTTGGAGGTAAGATTGGCCTTCAAGAAGTTCTGGTGTGTAGTTGACCTTCATGGTATCCTTGTGTAGAACTAATCCCCTTGGCAGAATGGCCCTTTTAGTATTCTGGTAGAGAAGAACACTAATGTTGTCCTGGTGGAGATTTGACTATTATATTGTTCTCATATAAAATGGAATTTAACCTCTTGCCAGAGGTGTCTGGGTACTGAGAACACTAAAAGGCAAGATTACTGTTACCAGCCCATTCTGAGTTACTGAGAGTATGTGACATTCTAGCCACCCATGTAGTCATTTACTTCTTGTAGAACTCCATGGACTGGTAAGCAGGCACTTGTTGAGACTTGAGGAGGACAAGGTAGAAGCTGGTGATCAGAACAAATCAGCTGAGCTAAAAGTTTCAGACCCAAAGGGACTCTAATAGCAGAAGAGGGCCAGCCCTTTACATCTTGTTTGTCTTTCACCTGAGATTGAGAATTCCTGGGTGTGGGCTACAGGCCTTACTCTCTGTTGCCCTGTCTCTTTCCTGGTACTGATTCTTTCCTTCTTTGGAGGTATCAGACACCTCCTGGCTTCCTTCAATAAGACAGACTCCAGCCTCTCCTTTCATTAAAGTAGGAAGTGTTTTTCAAATACCTTTCAACTGTTTGCAGAATTTGTGGGAAGTTCTTTAGATGTTTGGTAGGTGGAGTGAGTTTCTGAGGCTCCATGAAAAATGATTTTGTGTCTGGAGGCTGACTTTAGCATGTTGGGTCTGGGCCGTGGAGAAGTAGGCACAGGTTGAGAAGTATGGGTATCCATGGGTGAGCTGAGAGTCTCCCTGTGCAATCAACTATGAGCCCCATCTCTGCCATGTACACCTCTACACCACTCTGCCTTCTGGCTGACAGCTCAGGGTTATCCACACTAGCTTTATGATTTATTCAGAAGGGTTTTTTCATGGCATCAGAGTCTGTGTTGCCACCATGTAATTTTTATGTCTTCATAACATCAAGTTTATTTTGGACCCTGCAAATTATGTAGCCAGTTCTGTGTCTATCCTTATTCTGTTTACACAATTTTATGTTCATTTTAGAATCTCTAGGATGTACTGACAAAGCACAAGAAGAAAATGAAAAAAATCATCTTATATTCTATCACCCAAAAATGAAAAATTTCAACAGTATTTTAACATTTTAATGGTTCATTGAGAATTTTATTTACATAAATGCCTAGAAATGGGCTCCATTTACAAAATCCATCATAAGGCCCACTTTGCTGAGAGCAGAGTTCTAGCTTGTGGAAGCAAGGGCAAAGGAAGTTCCAGCTCCCTAGCCTTGGCTCCAGGGAGTTTGGGACATCGCTCCTGGTGCTGAGGTGCCTGCCCAGACCCCTAGGACACTGGACTAGCCTGAAGAGGTTTCCTGGGCTTGAGTGGACCATGCCCAGTGACGTTTATTTAACCAAACAAACAAGCAGGCTCCCAGAGGGGAGATAGGCCCACGCGGGGAAATATGAGAACAACACCCTTCACACTAGCATCCAAAAACTGAAATACTTAGGAATTAATCTAACAAAAGAAGTAAAAGAGTTATACAGAGAAAATTATAATACCCTGAAAGAAGAAATCAAAGAGGACCTCAGAAAATGGAAAGACATCCCTTGTTCATGGATAGGAAGAATAAATATTGTGAAAATGGCTATTCTCCAAAAATAGTTTACAGATTCAATGCAATCCCAATGAAAATACCACTAGCATACTTCATAGATCTAGAGAAATCACTTCTAAATTCATCTGGAACCAGAAGAGACCTAGAATAGCAAAGGCAATTCTAAGCAGCAAAGCCAAGGCAGGAGGCATCACAATTCCTGACTTGAAATTATACTACAAAGCTACCGTAATAAAATCAACATGGTACTGGAATAAAAACAGACCTGAAGATCAATGGAATAGACTATAAGAGCACTCAACCACCTTTCTTTGATAAAGGGGCCAAAAATGTTCAGTGGAAGAACGACAGTCTCTTTAATAAATGGTGCTGGAAAAACTGGCTATCCATATGCCAAAAAACTAAAACTAGACCCATGCCTATCACCATGTACTAAACTAAAATCTAAATGGATCAAAGATCTAAATATTAAAACAGAAACACTAAATCTGTTGGAAGACAAAGTAGTTAAAAATCTCAAAGACATAGGGGTAGGTAGAGAATTCATGAACAAGAACCAAACCACATGGGAAATACTTCCCAGAATCAACAACTGGGATCACATCTTATTAAAGAGTTTATACATGTTGAAAGAAATTTCCAGCAGAGTGAAAAGTAAACCCACAAACTGGGAAAAAAATCTTAGCAAACTGTCCCTCAGACAAAGGACTTCTGTCTAGAACTTATAAAGAATTTTAAAAAATCAGAGCCCCGAAATTCAAAGACCCAATCCAAAAATGGGTATCCGAGATGAACATATAGTTCTCAGATGAAGAAATATGAAGAAATACATGAAAAAATGTTTATCATCATTGGTCGTTAGAGAAATGAAAATTAAAACCACACTAAGATTCCATCTCACTCCAGAAAGAACGGCCAGGATCAACAAAACTACCAACAACAAATGCTGGAGAGGCTGTGGGGAAAAAGGAACTCTTCTGCACTGTTGGTGGGAGTGCAGACTGGTGTAACCACTGTGGAGGTCAATCTGGAGATTCCTCAACAAGCAGGGATTGGAAGTCCCATTTGACCCAGCTATTCCACTCCTAGGCATATTCCCAGAAGAACTGAAAACATCATACCACAGTGATGTATGTGCACCCATGTTTATAGCGGCACAATTTTTAATAGTCAGATCTTGGAAACAACATAAGTGCCCATCAACTGAGGAATGGATAAAAAAATTGTGGTACTTTTATACAATGGAGTACTACTCAGCTATAAAGAATGATCGCATTGAGATATTTATAAATAAATGGATGCAACTTGAGACCATAATCATAAGTGAAATAAATCAAACTCACATGTATAAATGCTGTATAGTCTCCCTAGTGTAAGAAAAGGTAAAAGTACATAAGATTCTATGGTAATCATGGATCCCCATTATATTGTTTTAAAGACTTGTAATGTTTTCATTCATTGG
This sequence comes from Hydrochoerus hydrochaeris, assembly GCA_004027455.1. NCBI lineage: Eukaryota > Metazoa > Chordata > Mammalia > Rodentia > Hydrochaeridae > Hydrochoerus > Hydrochoerus hydrochaeris. The sequence continues at coordinate 21,618 of PVLA01002396.1, read as the reverse complement.
TTGGAATGGTTTTATTCTGTTTTATTTGACCTTATGATGTGTGATGGTATGAACAGCTACTTTGAAGAAAATAAGACATTATGGGAGCCATTGCTGATTCAATATCATCTTGCTTTGAAGTCCTAACATGCTTTTGTTCTTCTATTACCATTGGTTCTATCATATTATGTTTTACTGGATTTTAATATGTGTAATAATATAAACAAGTTTTTTAATGGGAAATGAGATATTATAGTAGCCATTGTTCATCTTCTGTTATTTGGTTCAGAATGCCTTGTAATAGTTTCATTCTCTTGAATGCTTTTATTATATTTTGTTGTGTTTGATATTATTGTTTGTGAAGTTATGCTCAACTATTTCAAAGAAAGAGATATTATGGTAGCTACTGTTGATATCCAATTGTCTTGTTGTGAAGTGCTGTGTTGCTTGTATTGTTCTGTTCTGATCTGAGTTGTTCTATCCTCTTTTGTTTAATTCTCTGTAAAATAAAATTTTAAAAATGTGCATATAAAAAACCAAAATCCATCATAGTGTGAATTCCATGTTTTCCTCTAGACAAAAAATTGTTCATAGTGGCTCCACAATAAACACAACATTTTTTGCTAATTTTAATGGGTGAGCCATATCTCATCATACAGATGATGCTCAGTTTATCTAAACAACTTCATATGGTTGACTTTCACATTTAATTGCTTCCCAAGTGTTCAGATCCCCATAGGAAGTTGGGCATCTTTTGTGATTGCTGGTCACAGAGCATGCATCTTTGTAAATATTGTGATCAAATTGCCAAGCCTGTCTGCTCAGGACATGGCTGATTTTGTGACGTATCCAGCACTGCAGTGCGCGTTCTGAGGAAGGCAGAAATATGGCCACTCTTCCAAGGGCCTTGGTCTTGGTAGCTAGGGCCATTGGGTTTTGCTAGGAAGGCATTCCTATGTGTCTCACTAGAGCTATATTGGGCACCAGCTGCAGGAAGCCCAGCCTGTCTTCACCACATGCTTCTGGTACTGCCTGGGCTCAGGCATGGTAAGTATGTGTCTGTTCCACGTGATAGATGATGGCTCTGATAGAAGGAGGCTCTCTGGGGGCTTATGGGTTGCTGTCTTAAAAGGGGGTCACCTATGAATTAGAGCTCACCTTTGTGTGGAGGCAGAGTACATGTGCCTGCTCCAAAATTGTCAGAGGGAAACTGCAGTTGCAATGAGATTGGGCTTTGCTCGGTTGTGGCCCTTGCTCCTGGCCTGCTGGACCTTCCCTCTGGGTGAGTGTGGTGGGCTGCCATCTGTGGGGTCCTGGGGGTCAGGGACATGGGTGTGCAGGATGTTTGGGGGTAGGGTTAAGAATAACACAACAACATTTACACCTGGTGACCTCATTTCTTAGTGACATTTTTGCTAACTTTCATTTTATCAAAGCAACCATTTTGATGCCATCAAAATGCAGAGTATTAATGATAGATAATTCTAAGTAAAGATAGAATTGACATTAAAAGTGGAGGCAAGCTTTCTAATACTGGAATATTTTGAATGAAATTCTCTGAATCTTCTCCATCCATCCCGTTTCATCCCTGAAGGGAGAAGTCTGTGAGTCTCCTTGGAGGTGGAAACCGTTGTGAGGGCCTCCTGCAGGTGCAGTACCATGGGTTGCAGGGCCCTGTGTGTGGGGACCACTGGGTTCTGGAGGAGGCTTCTGTGACCTGCAGGCAACTGGGCTGTGGACCTGTGCTATCTGCCTCCCAATACATTCTGAGGCCCCAGGAGATGGAGGTGCCCTGGCTGTATGGTGCCAAGTGCCAGGGTGAAGAGGCCTCCCTCTGGCAGTGTTCCCTGGGGACCTGGGGGGCCATAAGTGATTGCAACTGCCAGTGTGTGGTGGCTATTATCTGTTCAGGTAGGTTGGATGATGGCTTTTCACCCCCCCTTCCGCCCACCTTATCCTGGGACCTCCTTAAAGCCGCTCCAGTTTCAGACATACCAAGGCAAGCCCCATGGGAGGAGGGAAAGTTATCCAGATGTGAGTGCCTTGGGATTCCTTGGGGCTGTGGGGTTCCCTTCTGCTGCAGGATGAGTTGCAGACTTTCGTTTTCTGACAGAAGCTTGATTCTTACTCTCCTGGACCACCTTTTCAAGAACTTTTGACATTGGTTCTCTTTTTTGAATTGTCACTAAAACTGTACTTCACTTTGTTGTTCTTAGGTCTAGATCAAAGAACACTTTGGGGTCCCCAGTGGTCCAGTGTGCAGTGAGAGTGACCCATGTGGGTGCTTGACGCATGTTCCTCAACCCAGTCTCCCTGGAGGCTGCTGTCCAAGCTGTGCACATTCAGGCTAACACATAACCATCCTGGGAGGAGGGCATCTGTCAACCCAGACCCTCAGGAAAGGGCGGGAAAGCAAACAGGGACCCTGCAGATACCACATTAGGCCAAACACAGTCTTCAACCCCTGCAAGTGTGCCTTGGGCAGAGGCTGGCAGCAACCTCTTTGTCTTCTCTGTCATCAGGTTGTACCTTGAGGCAAATTAGGCTGGCAGCTGGAGGCAGCCTTTGTGCTGGAACTTTTCAGCTGATAAATCCCGACAACTCTGTCCTGAGGTGTGACTTACAGAAGAAGGAAGTGAGCATTTTGTGCAGACAGCTGGAGTGTGGCACTGCTTTGCAGTGGTCCAGAGACCACCCTGGAGGGCTTCTTGGTGGCCAGGAGCAGAGATTTGTGACCTGTCAAGGGACAGAACCCAGCATTTTCTACTGCAAGATCAACTTGAACTTTCTACAACAGTGTGACCTTGAGGCCTACACTGAGGTGGTGTGCACAGGTAGGGTCACCCCACCCAGAGCATGGGACTCTTGTTTGTGTACAAACAACAAAATCAAGATATCTGCTCCTAGCACACAGGCAGTGTTAAGGGAGAGTTCTTCCCCATGTGGTGGCTGACATGATAGTGCATTGTCACTGAGCAGTGGTGCAGGAGACACCAGAGCTCTCCCCTCGGAGGATGCTACTGTAGTTCCAGCTGCTGTCCTTGGGGTCCTGTCCAGCATGTGCCCATGTGGTGAAGGCCTGAGGTGACAGTGCTATTTACCTCCATCTGTGATGATCATGTCTCCCCAGGCCAAGGGGTTTTGGGTAAACCTTCTTCATGGGAGTCACTGTGGGGGCTAGGGCCCAAGGCAGATCCAAGGACCAGCATCAGGTCATTTTTTTGCAGACTCCAGGACTTTCTGGAGGCTTCTGGCTCTCTAGGCCTGGACCAAGTCAGCTGGTCCTTGGTTTTCTGTCTCATTCCTTTCTATGGGACTGGATGGTGGGTGTGGAGCTCTTGGATACACTTGTCCAGCTTCTGCCCCCAGGACATGTGGAGGCCCGGCTTGTTGGCAGTGAAGACCCCTGTGCTGGGCGCCTGGAGATTCAGCAGGGCCTAACCTGGGGCACAGTGTGTGACACAGACCTGGACCTACCCACAGCCCACGTGGTGTGCCGGGAGATACAGTGTGGAATGGCTGTGTCTGTACCTGGAGGTGCCCATTTTGGCCAGGGCTCAGGGCCCGTATGGACAGAAGCTTTCCATTGTGCAGGCAACGAATCTCTCTTGTTCCACTGCCCACGGAAATCTGGAAGTCAGTGCACGCATGACCAGGATGCTGGGCTCAGGTGCTCAGGGGAAAGTGAGTCAGGTTATGGGGTCCAGGGGGATCTGGGCTGTGGTGTTGTTCAAGTGGGGAGGCACTGGGGTAATTCTGAACAGTGAGTAGGGAGAGAGCTTAACCAGGGAGAGAGCTCAGCCAATCTCTCTTCTCCAGCTTTTCATGTTCATTCCTCTCCTCAAACAAAGGTCTATTTAGGTCCTGCATTGACATCAGGTATAGAGTACTTGTTTTTCTGTTCCAGTGCTGTGAATGGTTTCCTATGTACTCTAAATAGTAGGCCCTACTTAATGTACAGTTAACAGGTGTTTTCTCCTGTTACGTGGTTGGTTGTTTCAATTGTTGAAAATGTTCTTTGATAAATATTAAGATTTTAATTTTGATTAAGCAGAACATCTATTTTTTCTTTTGTTGTTTTTCCTCTTGGTGGTCACACTTATAAATATAATTGCCACGTGTGAGGGCCTGAGGCATCACTTCTATGCATTATGCTGAGACTTTTTGCTCTTAGTGCTTACACATAGGGCTTTGTTTCATTCTAACTTACTCTTCCTAGAGGGTGTATGGAAGGGGCCGGCTTTATTCTTTCCCATGTAGATACTCAGTTTCTTCTGTACCATTTGTTGAGAGAATGTTATTTGGTCAACGAATGATCATGGCACTTTTTCAAAAACATGCTAACCTAAGCATGTGCATTTATTTCTGGATTTCAAATTCTATTCCATTGATTATGTTTATCCTTATGCAGAATCATCCTGCTTTAATTACTATAGTCTTGTAATAAGTTTCAAAATTAGGAAGTATAAGTCTTTTCATATATGTTAGCTGATTGGGACCCCTTTATATCTATTTTTCAGGATTAACCTTTTCACTTACAAAAGGATGCTGTTTGGGTTTTGATAGGGATTGGTTTGAATCTGTAGACTATTTTGGGTGATAGTGTCATCTTTAAAGTATATCTTCAACACTTGAATGTAATGTACGTTTCTCTTTATTAGGTCTTGTTAAAATTATTTTTAACATGACATATATTTTAAAAATTATTTTAAAAATGACATATCTTTTAAAAATTTTCAATTAACACATTTTTTAATGGAGTACTGCAATTGCAGTGTGACACTGCAATACATGTGTACAATATGTATTGATCAAGTAGGCAAAATATGTATCTAGATACTTTCTGTGTTCATCAGGGATATTGGGCTGTATTTTTCTTGTTTAAATTCTTGTGTGGTTTTGGAATCAAATACTGGCATCACAAAATGAAAGCATTTCAATATTTTTGAATAGTTTTCAAAAGAATTGGCTTTTGTTCTTTAAATGTATGGAAAATTCAGCAGTGAAGCCATTTAGTCTTGGGCATGTCTTTATTGGGAGATGTAGGGTCCTGGGTTACTTTCTATTGGGAGAGTTTTGGGATTACTGTTTTCTACTTCAATGTGAATTTTGGAATTTTTTTCTTGTTATGTGAAATGTGTTTTTGATGTTTTAATAGATGTCATGTTGAATCTATACATGGCTTTTTGAAATGTTGCATGTTAACAATATAGGTTCTGCCAATGGATGAGAAAGGGAGGTCTTCCATTTTTCTATTGTCTCCCTTTGATTGCTTTCCTCAACTTTCTGTAATTTTCTTTTTTTTTTTTTGTACTAGGGATCAAACTCATGACCTCATGCTCACCAGGCAGGTGCTTATGCTGCTGAGCCAAATCCCTGGCCCTAACTTTCTGTAATTTTCATTACAGAAGTCTTTCACTTGCTTGGCCATGTTGATTCCTAGATTTTTTTTCATTCTGTGTGGTACTGGGGATCAAGTCTAGCACATGTATAATGGGTGAGTGTTTTGCTGGTGAGCTCCATTTTCCACGTTGATGAGAAAAATTTCACCTTATTCCAGCATGATGTAGTGTGCCTTAAACTTTGGCAGATTCTTCAACCTAAAGAAGGGGGGAGGGAAAGCCCCAAATGGATAGCCTGACCCAGGCACGCATGATGGGGTCTCTAACATCCTGCTCCACAATGACACTAAAGCAAATTGGGTAAAGAAATAAGGTAAAAACCAAATAAAAAAACCTATAACATCAATAACAGAAAATAATGGGGCAAAAATAATATAAAATAATTTAAAAAATTAAAATAATAAAATCTAGGAACTGTGGCATACACCTATAATCCTAGCACTTGGAAGACTGAGGCAGGAAGATTGCCATGAGTTTGAGGACAGCCTGGACTACATAGAAAGACTCTGTCTCAAAAAAGTAATAATAATGAAAACAAAATTAATAAAGAAGAAAAAAGGTAAGAGAAAAGCAAAAAAGAAAAAAAGGAAATTTAAAGACATTAAAAAGAACAAAATATGGAGAGCAAGAGCAAAGTTAAAAAAAAAATTAAAAAGTTCTGACATCCCAGTCACTCAAGAGACTGAAGCAGGAGGATTGTTGCAAGTTTGAGGTTAGTCTGGGCGACACAGAGTTCAAGGCCAGCCTGAGCTGCATAGTGATTAAAAAAAAAGGAAGGAACCAGAAGACAAGTTAGAAAATCCAATTAGGGAAGAAAAAGTAAAATGACATAAAATTAAGAAAAAAGAGAAATACTTTTTAAAAAGGTGGAAAACATCAAGGCAAAAATTTTCTGTGCAGCCCGTGTTCCCTCTGTCACAAAGCTCCTACTGGACCATGTGAGACTCTCCCCCAAGTCACCACCTTCCCATATGGCCAGGGGGGGATCCCTGGGGACTGAAAACTGGGTGTTCTGGGTTTTCTTGTCACCAGAGCAGTGTTCCCAATGGTGGGGCCTTTCCTAAAGTGACTCATTGTTGGCAGCACTCAAAAGAGTTTGTGAACCATGCAGCTGATTTCTTTTCTAAACCTAGTTTCCTGCACAGGAAGAATCACTCTTGGACCAAAACCTTGAAATAGACTTAAAGTTGTAAGAACTATGAATTTCTCCTTCAGTCAGGTTCACTAGTCTGCTGTTACTATCAGAGTTGTTTGCACCTTACTTTATGCTTATAAAAACAGGTTTGCTTTATTTCAAGACAATTTTGAATTTCCTTCTTGATTTTCCTATCAAAAAATCAAGGTCATTTCCAGATCATTTCATGAGAATTTAAAAATTTTCTAGGTCTATGGAGAGTTTCTGAGGCACCACCAATAATGTTGATTTTTAGTTTTTTTCCATTGTGGTCAGAGAAGTCACAAGACATAACTTTCAGTTTTTGGAACCTTTTGAGACTTAGTTAGTGGTCAAATATATGGTTCTGTGTTTCTCAGTTCTTTGAGTCACATTGTTAGATTCTTAGTTTTGAATATTTCTATTTTGAAGTATTCAGTATTGAACTCGGGCTTCTACATACTAGGCAAATGCTTCAGTACTGAACTTAATCCACAAAAATTATTATTATTATTACTATTATTTTGAGGCTGGTTTTTACCAAGTGGCCCAGGTTGACCTCAAACTCAGAATATTTCAGTCTCAGTGCCCCTGAGTATCAGAGATTATAAATGTGTGATGCTGTGAGTGGCTTTTTTATTTTTAATTTTTTGTAGTAGTAGGGATTAAACCAAGTCCTTTCACACTGAGCTACACACACAGTCTTTTTTTATATTTGAGGCAAAAGCTTAGTAAGTCACTAAGTTGTTTGGCCAGGACTTGAATCTGTGATTCTTCTGCCTCAGCCTCCCAGATGCTGGGATTACAGGCCTGGCAGCCATACCTGGCTTCTTTCTATTTTTTGATGTGGACACTTTTTGCTATAACCTTTCCTGTAATTAGTTTTGAGGGGTTCTATAGGGTTTGGATCATTCTTTTTCTAATTATTTTGTTGGATTTTTAAAATTTTTTGATGGTGTTTCTGGATATCCAACCTAGGGTCCTGTGCAGCCTAGCACACACCATAGCAGTTACACTCCCAACCATTCATAGCACTTGATATGTTGTGTTTTCATGTACTTCAAGAAAACTTAAAATTTCCTCTTGACTTATTCACACACCCATTGGTTATGCAAGAAAATCCCTTTCAAAATGTCTGTGGACATGTCTTCATAATTTCTGAAGTTCCTCATGTTTCTGATTTTTAGTTATATTCCAGTGTGGCCACAAAAGTCACTTGCTATTTATTTTTACTTTTTGAGTCTCTCTTCTTTTTTTATTTTAAATGAGGGGGGCACAGACACAAAAAACAAAAAGCAGAAGAGACAAATAACAACAGCAAACCCAAAACAATAACAGTATAGATTTACAAAACAAGATGTTAGAAATTTAACAATGTGTATAGTATTGCATATTGTTACCTTCAAAAGGTTTGCTTACAGAACCATATGTAGACATGTAAAAATGATTTAATCATATGAGTATTAACCATTCTTTTCCAAGAATTAATACAATTAGTACTATCATAATTTTAATTATCTTACATATATATACAAATTTATGTCTTTTTCCTTTTCTCTTTCTTCTTTCCTCCCTTTTCCCTATCTTACTTTTCCTCTTCAAGCAGTTACCTACCCTTACACAATATTTATTGCAGATTTTGGATCATATTTACCCCTTCAGTTTCTTACAATAGGGAGACAATATAGTATTTACACATGTGAGTTTATTTCACTTATGAGTATGGTCTCAAGTCGCCTCCATTTACTTATAAAAGTCTCAATGCAACCTTTCTTTATAGCTGAGTAGTGCTCCTCTGTATAAAAATACCATATCTTTTTTGCTCATCCCTCGAGTGATGCACGCTTGGATTGTTTCCAACATCTGGCTATTACAAATTGTGCTGCTATAAACATGGGTGCACATATATCACTGTGGAATGATGTTTTCAATTGTTCTGGCAAAGTGCCCAGAAGTGGGATAGCTGGGTCAAATGGAATCTCTAATCTTAGCTTTTAGAGGAAACTCCATACTGATTTCTACAGTGCTTGCACCAGCCTACATCCCACCATCAGTGGAGAAGAGTTCCTTTTCCCTACAGCCCCTCCAGCATTTGTTGTTGGTTGATTTCTTGATCTTGGCTATTCTTTCTGGAGTGAGATGGAATCTCAGCATTGTTTTAATTTGCATTTCTTGAATGACCCTTGATGTTGAACACTTTTTCATGTATTTTTTTGTCATTTATATTTCTTCACCTGAGAAGTGCATTCATCCCAGATACCTAGTTTTGGTTTTGGTCCTTGAATTTTGGGCGCCTGATTTTTTAAATTCTTTATATGTTCTAGAGAGAAGTCCTTTGTCTGAGGGACAGTTGACTGAGATTTTTTTCCCAATTCATGAGTTTCCTTTTCACTCTGTCGGTGATTTCTTTTGGCATGCAAAAACTTTTTAATAAGAAGAGATCCCAGTTGTTGATTCTGGGAAGTATTTCCCATGCTGTTTGATTTTTGTTCATATGAACTCTCTGCCTACCCCTATGTCATCAATATTTCTACCTACTTTGTCTTACAGCAGACTTAGTGTTTCTGTTTTAATATTTAGATCTTTGATTCATTTTGACTTTAGTTTAGTGCATGATAATAGATATGGATATAGTTTTAGTTTTTGGCATATGAAGAGCCAGTTTTTCTGGTACTACTTACTAAAGCGGCTATCCTTCTTCCAGTGAACATGTCTGGCCCCTTTGTTGAAGATGAAGTGGCTGAGTATGTTTGCAGCATCCAGTCTATTTCATTGATCTTTAGGTCTGTTTTTATTCCTGTACTATGGTGATTTTATCACAGTAGCTTTGTGGTATAATTTCAAGTTGGGGATTGAAATATTTCCTGCCTTGCTTTTGTTGTCCAGAATTGCCTTTGCTATCCTAGGACGCTTCTGGTTCCAGATGAATTTTAGGAATGATTTCTCTAGATCTGTGAGGTATGCTAATGACATTTTGATTGGAATTGCATTAAATCTGTATAACAGTTTTGGGATACTGGCCATTTTCACAATGTTTGTTCTTCCTATCCATGAACAGGGAATGTCTTTCTATTTTTTGAAATCCTCTTTGATTTCCTTTTTCAGAGTGGTGTAATTTTCAATGTATAGAACTTTAACTTCCTTTTTTAGATTAATTCCTAAGTATTTCATTTTTTTGGATGCTATTGTGAAGAGTGTGGTTTCTTTTATTTTTTCTGAGTTTGTTGTGTACAGGAATGCTGTTGATGTTTGAGTATTGGCTTTGTATCCAGCTACATTATTGAATTTGCTTATTACATCCAGAAGTCTTTAAATGGAGTTTTGGGGGTATTCTATGTAGAGTATCCTGTCATCTGCAAATAATGATAATTTAACTTCTTCCTTTCCTATCATTATCCCATTTATTTCTCTCTCTTGTATAATTGCTCTGGATAATATTTCCATAAATAAATTGAATTGGAGTGATAATAGACAACAACCTTGTCTTGTTCCTGATTTTACAGTAAAAGAGTTCAGTTTTTGACCATTTAATGATGCTGGCTATTGGTTTGTCATAGATGGTTTTTATCAGATTGAGGTAAAGATCATCTATTCTGATTTTCTGTAGAGTTCTTATCATGAATGAGTGTTGGGCTTTATCAAAAGCCTTTTCTGTATCTATTGAAATGATCATGTGATTCTTGTCTTTGGCTCTATTGATATGGTGTATTACATTTATTGATTTGCATATGTTGAACCATTCCTGCATTCCTGGAATGAATCTCACTTGGTCTTGGTATATAATCTTCTTGATGATTTGCTGCATTCTGTTTGCTAGTATTTCATTGAGGATTTTTGCATGTATGTTTATTAGGGAGATTAGCTTGTCATTCTCTTTATTGATTGGGTCTTTCTATGGTTTTTATATTAGGGTAATACTTCTAGTAATGAGTTAGGGCAAATTGCTTCCCTTTCAATTTCATTAAAGAGTTTTAAAATTAGTGGTATAAGGTCTTCTCTAAATTTCTTGTACAATTCTGCAGTGAATCCATCAGGATCTGGGCTTTTCTTTGTTGATATGGTTCTAATGGTTTAGTTTCATTAACTGAGTTTGGGTTACTCAGCAGTTTTATATCTTCTCGATGCAAATTCAGTAATTCATATGTTTCTAGGAATCTATTCATTTTTTTGTGTTTTCAATCCTATGAGAGTATTGGTTTTCAAAGTAGGTATTGATGATCTTCAGTATTTTCACATGGTCTGTAGTGATTTCACCTTTTTTCATTTCTATTGAATGAATTTGAGTTTTTTCTTTGCTTTATGATAAGGTTGGATAGGACTCACCAATTTTATTCTTTCAAAAAACACACTTCAATTTTTTAATTCTTTGTATTTTCTAATTCTTGATTGGGTGTTAATTTCTGCTATGATCTTTATGATTTCTTCCTTTCTTTGGGCTTTTGGCATGACTTGTTCTTTTCTTTTTCTAGATGTTTGAGGAATAGCATCAGGTTGTGTGTTCTGTTTTCCTGATATGAGAATTCACTGCTATAAACTTCCCTCTGAGGACTACTTTCTTTGTGTCTCACAGGTTCTGGTAAGTTGTATTTGCATTTTTGTTAGATTGTGTGTATTGTTTAATTTCTTCTTTAATTTCCTCTGTGACTCACAGGTTGTTCAGTAGAGCGCTATTTCATTTCCATGTGTTTATGGAGTTTTTGCAGTTTCTTTTGTCATTAATTTCCAGTTTCAAGACACTATGATCAGATAATATACATGGAATAATTTTCATTCTTTTTCATTTATATAAGAATTTTCAATGGACCAGTATGTGGTCTATTTTAGAGAATGTCCCAGTTACAGCTCAGAAGAATGTGTATTCTGTTGTTGTTGGGTCGGACACTCTATACATATCTACTAAGTCCATTTGTTCACAGGTGTGATTCAGTTCTGTTATTTCTTTGCTAATTTTTTGTCTAGTTGATCTGTCTCTTTGTGTTAATTGGGTTTAAGGTCCTCATTATACCCCATTAATGGGGTGTAAGTTCTTTTGTGTTAATTGGGTGTAAGGTCTCCCATTATAATTGTGTTATTGCTTATTTGATTTTTCATGTCTATTAATTTTTGTCTTATATGGCTGGGTACTCTCATATTTGGTCCATATATTTTTATACATGCTATCTCTTCTTCTTGAAGTTGTCCCCTAAACCTGTGAATAGTGATCTTTATCTCTTTTGGTCATTCTTGGTTTGAAGTTAATATTATTGGCCAACAGAATAGTTACATTTGCTTTTTTCTGGGTTCCTGTCATCTGAAGTATTTTTTTCTGTACTTTGTTTCAGTCTATGAATTTACTTTTGGGTTAGATGGGTTTCTTGCATTCAGTGTATGGCTGGTTGTTGTTTTTGATCCATTCTGTCAGTCTGTTTCTTTTGATTGGTGAATTGAGGCCATTTACACTAATGGTTATAACTGATATATAGGTTTATCTTTGTCATGTTATCTTTTTGCTGTTGATTCTTTACCTTTTCCTTCTGTTTCATTATTTGTCCTACGTGATGGTTTTTTCCATTATTACTCTTGAAATTGTAGTCACTTTTATGTCTATCCAGAATATCTTGCAGTGCTCTTGCAAGGTTGGTTTGGTGATCATGAAGTTATTTAGTTGTTCTTTGTCATGGAAGTATCTTATTTCTCCATCAATTTTGAAGGACATTTTTGCAGGGTACATCAATATGAGTTGTAAGTCATTTTCTTTTAGCATTTGAAATACTTCACTCCTTGCTTTTCTTGATTTCATTAGTTGTGTTGAGAACTCTGCTGATTCTGATGGGCTTTCCTTTATAAGTTATTTGTTTCTTTTCTAACAGTTTTTAATATTCTGTTCTTATACTGAATTTCAGGGTTGTTGATTATCATATGTCTGGGCATAGATTTATTTGGTTATGACTAACTGGAGTACTATCTGCTTCACTTATCTGTATGTCAGTTTCTTTTCCCATTCCTGGGAAGTTTTCTTCTGTTATTTCTGTAAATAGTCTTTATATCATTTGTGTTATTATCTTTTTCATTTACATCTATCATTCTTATATTGCTTTCCTTTCCATTGTCTTGCAACTGTTAAATTGTTATTTCCTGGTTCCTTGTTATGTTTGAGAGATCTTCCCTTTCCTGATCACTGGCTGAAATCTTGTCGTTGAGGTCTGAACATCTGTCTTCACATTCATTCATCCATCTTTTGATGGAAATTTTGATTTTCTGGATATCTTTTTGAATCTGTTTCATGCATTCTAATTCTTTCTTATACTGTTCATTTAAGGTTTTCATCATTTTCCAATGCTCATCTATTTTTTAAACTGCCTTCTTTAGATTGTTCAATATTTATTTCATTATCTTTATCATTTATTGTTTTACCTCAGAGATTATATCTTATCTGATATGATTTCCTTTCCAGCTTCATGGAGTAGTTTACTTCAGTTGCTATGATTTCAGAAATTTCAGATATATGCATTATACTTTCTTCTATGTCCATGTCTACCTGACCATTTTGGGATGGGCTAGAGATTTGAGATTGCATTTTGCTCCTTCCTTTTGTCATCTTCCCTATTCCCCTTGGGCAGCTGAAGTCAAAGTCCCAGCTGTTTGCTAGGTTTGCAATAGCTGTCCATACTGGAGGGGGTCTCCTGGGCAGGCCTTACTAAGTCCTGAGCAGCACACAGAGGCTCCCCAGCTGGGTGGAGTACACTGGGAAGACCTTCAGCAGGTCCCACATGGCCCATCAAGGCTGTCTGGCTGCTTGGGGTTGCTGGGTGGGTGTTTTTTGAGTCTCGTACATTAGTTTGTGGCCTAAAATAACCTGGAACATATTCCATTTTCAAAGAGAAGGAGGTGTCTTCTAATGCTGTTGGATGAAATGCTCTGTAAATGCACATTAGATCTTCTGGACTAGATTATAGTTTTGTGTTTCTTTGTCAATTTTTTCTTTGAATGATCTGGCAACTGATTAAGTGGGGATGTTGCAACCTCCCACTATTTTTGTAATGAGTATGGTCTCTCTTAAGCTCTAACAATGTCTGTTTTATAAAACTGGGATCTCTGGTATTAGATGCATGTACATTTATATGTAATTATTGTACCTTTTTGTGTAATGATCTTTTAATACATCATTTTTGTCTATTTTTACTTTTCTAACCTAAAGTATTTTACTCAACGAAAGTATAGATACTCCTGCTCACTTTCAGGATCTGTTTGTGTGAAACATCTTTTTACTGTCTCTTTACTTTCATTCTGTGTATAATTTCTGGTGAAATGAATTTCTTGTAGACAGAGTATTGCTGGGTCAAGCTTTTAAAAGTCCATTTATCTGGTGTATATCTTTTATTTGAGGCATTTAATGTGATTGCACTCAAGGTTATTATTGTCACACAAATGCACATTTCCATCATTTTAAAAATGTTTTCCATTTGTTTGGTGTATGTTCCATTTATTTCTCATCTTTATGATTTGCGTCAATCTTTGTGATTTGTCAGTTTTCTGTGGTAATGGGGTTTGGTCAGTTTCTTCTGTTTTGGGAATCTGCTCTGTTGTTTTGTGCTTTTGTGTGTTCTCATCCTTTTTGTTCTAGTGTAGGATCTCTTTAAGCATTTCTTGCAGGGCTGGTCTACTGTTAATCAGCTGGGTATTTTTTGCTTATGTTGCAAAGTCTTTCTCTTTTTTCTGAAGGAATTTTCTGCATATAACATTCTTCCTGGCAGTTTTTTCTTCAGGATTTTGAATATCCCATAGTTTCTTTTGGCCTGTGTTCAGTGTGAAGCCTCCTGTTAGTTTTGAGGGTTCCTTTTTATGTGGTTTGACTCTTTTGCTGTTTTGGGTGCTTTCTCTGTCTTGTACTTTTGATAGTTTCCCTGAAGTGTGTCTTGAAAAAGATTTGTGTTGCATTCTCTGGAACTTGTAGCTTCTTATCTAAAATATTGCCAGGACTCTATTTTGTGTATCATTTTTTCCGCATTCAATCAGCAAAAGTAATTTTTTCCAAAACCAGATTCTACTCAGCAATTTTTCTGCCAAATAACCAATGTGGTATTTAGAAATACTCATGACCCTACTACATGTAACTTTTTTAGTTTTAGCTGCTCTGCTATTCTGTAAATCTCTTCCATTTCCAATAATCTCAGTTTCTCATTCTTGAAAGTAACTTTTTCTTATCACTAATACCATTCAATACTGAGATTTTTTCTCTCATTTTCCTTTTTTATTTCTTCTTACTGAAAAATCTTACTTAAAGGCATAGTTCAAATAGTTCTGTCCTTCTGAAAGCTGTTTTAAACAACAAATAACGTTCTATTTTCCCACAATCAAATCAGAAATTCATCTCAACATATATTTTTAAGTTCCAGTATTTTAGATAGAGCTTGAAGTATGAACAAGAAAATGTTTTCATTGCCATTAGCTTACAGCTGGGGCCTCTCTCTCTCTCTCTCTCTCTCTCTCTCTCTCTCTCTCTCTCTCTTTGTGTGTGTGTGTGTGTGTGTGTGTGTGTGTGTGTGCGCATGTGTGAAGGGATGAAGGGGAGTCCTAGAGAAAACCCTTACTCTCCTAGTCTTTTCAGATTAATTCTGTGTCGTGTCCATTGACTGACTCCACCTAGTCTCACTTTCTACTTTTGTAGCAAGCCGAGAGGTAGTTTCTTTCTCATTAGAATCTCCCACATTTAGTATTCTGACAGAGTTGATTTTGACAGTTCCCCCAGCTTAATCACCGCTTAGCTTCATTTTTGATGATACCACATTGCAAAGCTGTTCTCTTGCTTTTAGCCTGACTCTTGAGACCTGGCGTGCATTGTTTCTCTGCGTGGTGTGATCTGGAGCCTTTCTGACTCTTTCTTGCGTGGTGTGACCTGCAGCCTTTCTGACTCTTTCTTCTCTTCTCCAGGGTTCCGGCTAGCCAATGGCAGCAGCCCCTGTGAGGGCCGGTTGGAGCTTTTGGTGAAAGGGGCGTGGGCACCCCTCTGTGCTGTCCACTGGGACTTAGCAGATGCCACCGTCCTGTGCCACCAGCTCAATTGTGGTAATGCAGTGGCCACACCACGAGGAGGCCATTTTGGGGATGGAGATGCTCCTATTTGGCCAGATGTGTTCCACTGTGTGGGAACAGAACTCTATTTGTGGAATTGCCCATCCAGCACATTGGGGGCAAAGCTCTGCGCTCCTGGAAACTCTGCCTCTGACCTCTGCTCAGGTGGGTGCCACAGTAGGACTCTGGAGGAGGAAGGTTACAAAGTAGTGAACAGAGGAGTGCAAGTGATGGATAAGGAGGGACTGAGGTTGGGTGGGGCTGCATGGAGATGGTATCCTTCCTCTTCCCTGTAGGGGAAGCATGCGACCATTCTTGTGAAGCCCAATCTCATCCAAAACCCACGATCCCCTTGCTGTGCCTCGTAGGTCTCCCTGGAGCCCTTAGGCTGAGGGACGGACAGAGTCGCTGTGATGGCCGCGTGGAGGTCTCGCTGGAAGGAGTGTGGGGCCGCGTCCTAGATGACGCCTGGGACCTGCGTGACGCCAGCGTCGTGTGCAAGTAGCTTACGTGTGGAGAGGCCGAGCAAGCCTATGACGTGTCAGCCCCTGGCCGCGGAGTCATTCCTGTGGGGCTCAGCCAGGTGCGCTGCGTGGGCTCGGAGACCCGCCTGACCCAGTGCAATGTGTCAGTGTCCCTGTTGGTGCCTGTAGGGTCCTTAAGTGATGTAGGTGTCGTGTGCTCTGGTGAGTGTGGGAACCCAGGCCTCCTTGTGCGCTGGGCCTGATATGAACTCATGTGTCCTTACTCAGCCTTTCCACAGGGAGCCTTCGGGTGCGGCTGGCTGGGTGCCCTGGGCGCTGTGCTGGGCGAGTGGAGGTGCTTTAGGGAGGCACTTGGGCCTCTGTGTGTGACGACGCCTGGGACCTGCAGGATGCACACGTGGTCTGTGGTCAGCTAGGTTGTGGCCGTGCCCTTAGCGCTCCAGTGGCTGCCCACTTTGGGGCAGGATCGGGGCCTGTCTGGATGGATGAGGTGGACTGCCTGGGCAATGAGTCTGCACTGTGGCAGTGCCTATCACTGGGCTGGGGCCAGCACAACTGTGGGCACAAAGAAGATGCTGGAGTCTTCTGCTCAGGTAGGTGCAAGGGTTCAGCTTGTCCTGCTCACCCCATTTCTTTCTAGTCTTCCTTGCCAACTGGTCTCTCTATCTGCAGAGGTCACAGATCTCAGGCTGCAGAATTATGGACAGCCATGTGCAGGGCGGCTGGAAGTTTTCTACGATGGGACGTGGGGCGGAGTCTGCCATGCCCTGAGTGCTGCCTCCCTGGGGATCCTGTGTGGCCAGCTGGGCTGTGAGCCCCAAGGGCAGCTGCTGGCAAGGCCAGAGAGCTGGTCTTCCCCTGGGGTCTTCTGGCTGACTTCCATTCAGTGCAGGCCCAGGCATGACAGGTCCCTGTGGCAGTGCCCTTCAAGCCCCTGGGACCAGCATTCCTGCTCCAGCAGTGAGGAGGCCTGGGTCCTGTGTGCAGGTGAGTAGGAGGCAATGTGCTTTTGTCCAGGTGTGAAGGGACACTGCTTGGGTATGGAGAGGTTACTGCCATGAGGCTCTTGAGTTAGCTGTGTTCCATGTAGACCCTCTGTTCTCTTCCAGTGGGGGAAGCCAGACTACTGGGCTCCTGGGCCTCTTCTGAGGACCTTCACAGGGGACTTGTATGTGGAACCCCCTCTGCCTGTGTGAGTACCCTCCCTTGTTCTGTTCTTTCCTGAGCAGAAGCTATTTGCTATGGAGACACAAAGACAGAGGGAGGGAAAATAAATATTCCAAGAAGTTTGAAGCTGCTGAGTTTGCAAATACTGAGATTTTTTTTTTCCCACTTCCCACACAGAGAAGGCAGAAATTCCTGAGGACAAGAAGACTCCCAACTGCTCATCCATGTTCAACTGCCCAAGTATGCTTTCCATGTCCCAGTTTACTTACCCATCCCGCCAGGGTTCCTGAGCTGACCACTTTCTCCTTTTTCAGAGGAGGGCACACTGTGTGTGCGTGGGGGTGAGGATGGCTGCTCGGGCCGTGTGGAGCTTTGGCACTCAGGCTCCTGGGGCACCGTGTGTGATGACTCCTGGGACCTGGCCGATGCTGAGGTTGTGTGCCGCCAGCTGGGCTGTGGCCAGGCCATGGATGCAGTGGAGGGGGCTGCCTTTGGACCTGGTTCAGGACCTGTGTGGCTGGATGAAGTGGGGTGCCGTGGCAGCGAGGCATCACTGTTAGACTGCCTGGCCGAGTCTTGGGGACATAGTGATTGTACACACAAGGAGGACGCAGGTGTGCACTGCTCTGGTGAGTGTGTGGGGAGTGAGGATAGGGAGAGGGGCATAGGGACACTGTCTTTAAATGTCTGCTCTTTTCTGCTGAGCCACATCCCCCAGTGCAGGTTCTTGGTGTGAAAAGTCTTATTCGGTGACCCAAGGATAGGTTCCTCTGTCCTATTGGGCTCTGACTGAGTGGGACATGGATTGCCTCTGTAGTGGGCATGTTTATGCTGCTCAGTGTTGTCCATCCCTCCTCATTTTTGCACGATGGTGCCTTGGGGAGCTCATATCAAGTTGGTGACCCTTTTTCACCAACTGTACTCCTATTCCTGAGTGCCCAGAGGGGCTTAGCTCTGCCTGGTCGTGGGGAGGCTAGGACCCCATGCCACAAACTGACTCTCTTCAAATGTTCCAATGCCATAGTTTAATGCCAGTTGCTTTCTTTCCCTCTGCCTGCCTGAGTGTGGAATCCCAGACTGAGTACAGTCACAGCTCAGAGGAATTTCCTTTAGTGACTGTGAGGTTTGGCACTAGTGTGCTATGGCAGCTTGGCCACTGTGGCTTTTTTCCAAGGTAGAGGGCAGGGGCTTTCCTTTGGTTCATACTTGAGGCATCTGTCTTGTGCCTCTTGACTCAACCCACCTGGTGGTTAGAAATCTACCTGGAATTTCCACCTGGGCCTTCTATATGGTTCCTTCCACCTGGACTCTCTATACTTGTGCCACTTTTTCTTGAAATCTTAAGCCATATCTGGGAGAATATTAGCCAACCTCTCTTGGGTCTCTATTTCTACCTCAAAGGCTGAGGTCATCCAGGTTCAGGGTCACAATGCCCCACACATCCAAGGACATAGGAGGCCCCGCCTTTCTCTATTCCCAACAGCCCCTTCCTTGGCTCATCCACCTGTTGCTGAGGACTGGACTCTGCTTGAGATCACCTGGCTGGTTCTTGGCTGCCTGCTGGGCCTTGTCTTCCTTGTTCTGGTGGTTCAACATTGCCACAGCAGAGCTGCCTACATGGGTAGGTGGATATAGCTTAGCAAAGGGCTTGGAAATGGAGGCTGGGGTAATCTTGACAGATTCCTGCCATGGCAGCCTCTTCCTGTTATGGTCCATGTCCTGCATGCTGCTTGTTCTCTCTTTTATCCCCGTTCAGTGGCTAGGGCAGACCTATAAGGTGAATTCATCAGGTGCTGAGGACCTGGGCACTCTGAACTCATGTTTTGCTGTTTCTAAGATAAATAGCTGAGGGACATGCTAACTCCTGTGGCACTAGCAGGTTCCCCCCAGCTCTCATTTCTTTTGCTGTCATTACAGGTTGAGGGCCTCAGGGGGTGGGTCCAGGCCCTCTAGAAAGTGCTTGGCTCCAGTAAGGGTGACTGCTTTCAAGAAGAAACATGCAGAGGTTCTGGGGCTTTCAATGTGCATGAGGGGTTGCAGACTACACAAGATGGAGAGTGGGATGCAAGAGTGTTTGTCCTTTAAGGTTCTTCTGTGTTCTTACAGGATCTGGACTTTCTGAGCCTCTGCCCTCTGAGGGTGTCTATGAGGACATCGAACTTGTTCCCGTGGAAGAGAAAGAGAAGAGGCCTTCAGTGTTTGGGGACCCAGTGTTGGAGGATTATGATGACATAGAAGAGCCCCAGGAAAGCCATGGAGAGGAAGCAGAGGAAGCAGAGGTGTCCGGAGTCCTGCTCAGTCCCATGGGTGCACACCTCTGTGCCTTTGGGTTCATTGTGATCTTCTTGCTCTACTGCTTCTACTCAGAGAGCTCTGCTCTAGTTGATGCCTACATTTAAAATAACTGAGTGATGTCGCTCTGTGTCTGTGGTCGCCCTGTCAGTCCTAAGATGATGGTCTGTTCTCCTATCCCTTCAAGAAGGTTCCTTAGGCTGGAGTATTCTCATTGACATTTGTTGGATCAGCCAATCCTTTCTCTTCCTTTGGGGATCTTTTATGGCTCTGCAGTGTTCTTCCAGGTGGTTAGGTTGAGAGGCTTCAGGTTAAAGTTAACCTTTGTGTCATCTCACCCACTGTATCGAATGTGTATCAGTTTTGCAGGAGCTTTGCTTTGCATTGGAATTCCAGTGGACCAGAACTCCTGGGGTTCTGAGAAATCGCTGATGATTGCAATGCTTGTCTTTCTCCTTAAATGCAGGCGGGGCTTCTCACTACCTGGGCCCTGAAGCTTAGCCAGGGATCAAGGCCTATTGTAGACCATGGCCCATCGTATGATGCCCATGAGCTGACATGGAAACCATGAATGTTCTCAGAATATGAGAAGAACCTAAGCACTGGAGGGCTTCCTTATTTTCTTTTGTAAAGATGTTATTAAATATGCTTTGATTTCACATATTTGTCAATAGTCTTACCCAGAAGGTTTTATCAGACTGCACTATGTACTTCTGGTGCTGGGACCATTTCTCTCTACCTCACCTTGGATATTTGTATTCTTGTCTGACACAAGCATTTCTTGTTTTCAACTCATACATGTCCTTACAGTTCTCCTTAGATTATGAGGTGGCATCCCTTATAAAGCCCATGTGGTAACCCCTCTTGTCATCTATGGGTAGGACTTGTCCTCCTTCAGTGAGAGGCAGATGCACCTGAAACTGCGCTCTTACAACTGTCCTGTTTAATCCCATCAGATCCTATCACACAGAACAACTCTGACCATTTTCATCTAAGACCACTTCCTGAATGTCCAGACCTATCTGTGACAACTTCTGCTCACTAAACCAACCCATACACTCACTCTCATGGATATCTACAACCACACCCACTTGTGAGCACCAAATATGGCCTCCCCAAGTGTGGGAGGTCTCTCTGAGGACACTTACATCGAAGACCATCCTTCCATGGCTTCATCTTCTCTGGGAAAAAAATGGCACCGTTACCTTCTTCTCTGTGATGTCTAAAATCAGTCTGAATTGAATGGAAATATTTGTGACCTGATAAAGGCTTAGCCCTCATGGTGTCCTGCTGTACAACTGACCCTCCTGATATCATAGGAGAGAATAGGACTTCATGGTATTTTTCTAGATGGGGATGCATTGTCAGTCAGCACACAGTGCTGATGATGCAAATGGTAAAGAGTATTTGTCAACAAAAGATATAATAGAGGAATTTACTCAGATTACTGGGTGCAGTGGTCAAAAGACAGTGGGAATGTTTCCAAGGGAAACTTCATACAGAGTGAAGGATTGGGGCTTTTTTTTTTAAAAAATAAAGGAATGAAAACTTGGGAAAAGATCTGAGTTGAAAAATATATATATACTTTAGAAATGCATTTTCCAGGGCATCCTGTTCTTTATTAAATTTTCAGGAACATCTGTATTGTCACTAAAGTTGTATATGGAACTTTTGTGAAGGCCTCAGAAAAGGCTTTTTAGACTTCAGTAAGGACATCCATATATATTAATTTTTCAGGAAAGATTATATTAGCTCAGGGGAGGAATTGATGGTTTCTCTATTTACTATTATCCTGTGCCTATTTTAGTCCTCTTTGGGCAGTGCTTCTTGACTGTCCAGTAAGAGCTGGACACTTTTTTAGTGTATGCATATTAGTAATACAGAATAATGTGATTCATTTTGGAAAATTGATATGTGGATATAACTTGCCTGATAATTTTTGTACATGTTGCAACCATTCTTTCCTCTTATTTTTTCCTGGACCATATGAGGCTTGGAGAGGACATCTAGACACATACCATAAAAGCAGCTTATGTCTTAAAAGAAAAATAAAATCCAGTAACAGATTTTTATTGAAAAGTAAAAAGTT